>JAIUZE010001935.1:0-10192 GCA_022085475.1 Heliosperma pusillum | reverse complement strand
GCCCAAGCCCAATTCCGTAGTGCATTGACCAAGACCAAGGCATAGGATTCCGTGCCTAAGATGAAAAGACGGAAAATCCATCTTACACAAAAACCCGATCGGATTGCCCAATACCCGATCGGGTATTTCTGCAAGAGGACGTTACTTGGCTCTTCTTCAATCCGAGCTTAAATGAGTACATTAATGCTTTGACTAGGGTACGAATTTGGACGAGGGATCAGCAGCCATGCATCCCTATAAAAGCCAATGATCATCACACACAATAATCATCCTTTTTCTAATCAACTTTTACAATAATATATTATCATCTTTACATATCTTTTAGCACACTTTCTTACAAGTTTTTATAGTTTATTTCTTAGTATTTCTCTAGTGTTTTCATAGCTTTTGTTATTGGATATTTGTTCTTACTTTCGTTCTTATATACTCATATTCCAATTCGGTAATTCTCTAATCTTGATTTACTTATGCAACTTTAATCATCATGAATTATAATCTCACTAGTATCATTTTCATAATATTGTTGTTATTAGGAAATCAATCTAAAATTAATCTAGTTACAACCAAAGTATTATTTAGCATGTGACATTATAATTTACCTAATCATATAATCCTAAAAATTGTCATTAGAATCATTGTTAATATAATCACCATAATAACTTTAGTATTTATATTTCATAACTTAATTTCCTACATCTTTTTCTTATTAATCTACTTAATCACATAATCATATAAATTAGATTAATTCTAATATTGTAAAATTATCATTGTGTAAATAAAATAAATAGAGTTGTAATATTGAAATGATTTACGAGTTAAATGAATTAAAAGAAGAGTAGTTATCAATTGAACCATCTAATTGTTTCTTCCTTTGGTCGTGTCAAATTCTATAACTATGTTTAGTGGCCATAAACAATTGTTTGTATTAGTCATTTCTATCTTTATAACGAGAGTTGGGATGGGAACTAGGACTACCAATAGGGGTTTAGTGACTTAACCATGCTGAAAGGACGTTAGGACCCACTAAAAGGTCGGTACGAATCCGGAAGGAATATACCGCTACAAGGCCTAGACAATCATAGTAATTCTAATATTGGTATCTATGAGACTTTTAATTAGTTTTACATGTATTTCTCTTTCACTATTTCAACTTGATTAGGTAGTTTACTTTACCGTTTTAGATAGTTTACATTATTGTTATCTAGTTAGTTTATTTTATCGTCTTTCTATTTTCGTTCTTAGATAGTTTTACTTTATTATTGTTATGTTGTTTAATAGTTTAGTTAGTTAGACTTTCAATATTGTCATTTAAATATCGTCTTTAGATAGAATTTAGTTGTTGTTATTCGGATCAGAGGGTTTCCCCGATCGGGTACGTGACAACCCGATCGGGTAAGTCTTCTGTTCTGAGTTTTTCATTTGCAATTTACATATTTGTTATTTACATATCGTCATTTATATAGTTGTCATTTTATTTTATGTTAATAGTTTAGACAACCACCTAAAGTGACTCGAACCTAAATGAAAATCAATCCATAGCAATTCATAGTTAACACGTACTCCCTGAGGATCGACACCCTACTTCTCTAATTACATTCCTTATGTTGTTAGCCTAAGTGCGGGTAATTATTTTTGTATCGGGACCGCGACAGAACCGATCAAATTTTGGCGCCGTTGCCGGGGAGCACGGTTTTGTTTATCTATGTATTGTTGGTTTTTATTTCTCAATTCTACCATTTTCTAGGTGCAACCGTACCTAGTTCATTTCTAACTTTCTCTTTTGTGTTTTTCTTGTAGGTTGATAAAAATGGTACTAACAAGGGAAGATCCAAGGTACCGGGTTTTTGAGCTCGCCAGTGGGATCCTAAGGGTCCATTTGACTTTGATTGCTCTCATCGAGGGTAACCAATTCAATGGAAAACCAAACGAAAACCCGTCTCACCATCTTCAAACCTTTTGTGAGTTATGTCGAACCTTTATGAGGGAGGGAATCACCCAAAACGAAATTCGAGAAACCCTTTTTCCTTTATCACTAAAGGGAGAAGCTAAGTGGTGGTTCACCCGTCGTTTAGAGGAAGCCACAAGACCAATGGAGTGGGAAGAGATTGTCATCGCTTTTCACCGAAGGTTTTGAAACCACTATGTAAAGCCTATCAATTAATTCACAAGGAGCTTAAAATCCCTTCATAAGGCTTAAGGAGGGATAACAAAACATAGTCTAGCATGACTCAAAAATGCGCTTGTCGGGAGGCAACCCGTCTTTTTCTTTTCTTTTTCTTTATGCATTTTTTTTCTTTTATTTATTAGACAATGATTTTAGTTTGGACTATTCTATTTGGACTTTATTTTTGGATTTTGTGTTGTAATAGTTAGTGTAACACCCCGGCCCAAACCTTGGGTCGGGAGCGGTCACTCATGATAGCTCTCCAGGCTGTGTACATGGCCCACAGATCAACACGGGTCCTTTCCAGCGCATTTTGTCCTCACTCATGCACATCCCGGGAACCTTCCCAGGAGGTCACCCATCCCAAGACTACTCTCAGTCAAGCACGCTTAACTTTTGAGTTCTTTTGCATGGATGACCAGAAAAGAAAGTGCACTTTGTTGATATGAGTAGTACTTTCAAACCCTTTAAGCACTAGTCATTTAAGCCTATCAATGGACCTCTTCAACGAACGTGGGGTGTTACAATCACCCCCACTTGAAGAACGCAACGTCCTCGTTGCGCCTGGGAGCATAACCGCTAACCCAGAATCCTCCCCCGCTAGGTGGGTGATCACAATGGAGCGTATAACAACTGCCTCCATAACCACACGGTCGCAGGGTTGCTCTGATACCATTTGTAACACCCCGGCCCAAACCTTGGGTCGGGAGCGGTCACTCATGATAGCTCTCCAGGCTGTGTACATGGCCCACAGATCAACACGGGTCCTTTCCAGCGCATTTTGTCCTCACTCATGCACATCCCGGGAACCTTCCCAGGAGGTCACCCATCCCAAGACTACTCTCAGTCAAGCACGCTTAACTTTTGAGTTCTTTTGCATGGATGACCAGAAAAGAAAGTGCACTTTGTTGATATGAGTAGTACTTTCAAACCCTTTAAGCACTAGTCATTTAAGCCTATCAATGGACCTCTTCAACGAACGTGGGGTGTTACAGTTAGGAACAATTTTTCATTTTTACTTGTTATTATGCGTGTTTCGTCAATAGTTTTTCGTACTTAGAATCGGAGGACCTATTGAGACAAGAAGGAGCTATCCTTGGCCCAAGTTGTCAAGATCACTAAGGTTAGTAAGTATGTTCAAGGACATAGCCCAAAGGTAAGAGCAAGTGGCAAAGAAAAAAGAAACAAAAACCGGACCAGCAGGTTTACCCGATCGGATCCATGCATACCCGATCGGGTATATTGCCTGTTTCGTGTTTTACTCTATTTTCTTCTATAAAACCCATTTGCTACCCTTTGCTTGCTGCCTTATACCCGTGTTTTTCAATTTCAAAGCTCAAAATTCTCTCTAAACCTTCAATTCTTAGTCTATTCTTGCAAAATTTGTTCCTATAGTTCATCAAGGGCAATTTCTAAGCATCAACAAGTAAGTTATTTCTACTTTAGTTACTTCAATCTCTCTATATTTTTCAGAAATCCAACATAAACAAACCCTAACTCAATTTGGGGGTTCTTGATTTTGATTGCAAAACTTGTTTAAATTGGATTTCTAATGATTCTTCCATGATATAGAGTGAATTCTAGAGATTAATTAGGATGATTACTTTGATTTGGATGATCATTTGCTAATTAGGATACTCATCCTTGTTATATGTTAACAACTTATGCTTAAGTGGTAGTATGTTGCTTGAATTCATGCTTTATACTATGAACTTATGATCTTGTCATGTTAAGTTAGCATTAGTACCTTTAGGTAGTAGCCAAACTCATGATTTAAGTATATGTTGTTCATCTTAGTAACATATTGTTATGCTTAATGTCATCCATTTGTGCTCAAAATATAGCATGACAATGTTTTACTAAGGTCACTATGCTTGAATTTGTGCTTAAAGGCTTAGTATTCTATAACACTTATGATACCCACTTGTGTTTATAAATGAAGTGTTTTAATACTAGTTATTTGTAGAAAATGGCACCTACACTAAGGAAATCAAAGAGGGCAAGAACCTCCACTCAAGGAGAGAGTAGTAGAGCACAAGAGGAAGATATTGAAATGCTTGAAGCTAATGAACAACCCGAAAATCAAGGGAATGCTATGCATGATCCTAGCTTCCCGGATATAGAGTTTAGCTCACATGAGCAATGGCAAAAATGGTGCGTTCTTAAAAGCAAAGGTATGAGGGCTACCAAGTTCCTCAATGTTTCTTCTTTAAGGCATATGAAACTTCTTGAGCATGTTAAAGTGTTATTTAGGGGTCTAGGTATGCATGCTAGCATGAACTTTAGCTATGAGACCTACCCTCAATTAACTCTTGAATTTTTGAGCTCATTCGAGTTGCATCGGTCTAGAAATAGAAACACTATGCCTCAAGTTCGGTTTCGCTTGTTTAACATTGATTATAATATGAACTTAGAGAGCTTTGCTAGGTATTTTGGGCTCACCACTGAAAACACTGATACCTCACCTCCGAAAGGCTTTGATGTTAGCCTGCTTTGGAGTGCTATTTCGACTTACCATGTCTCTCGTTGGGATCATGTCCCACACCAACATATCCATCATCCCGCCATTAGAATCTGGCAAAGATTCATGGGGTGGACCTTTTTGGGTCGTGTTGAACCTCATTTGGTGAGACGAGTAGAGTTAGAAATGTTAGGAGGATTTTTAAATGTGAATGGTGATGAACCATGGTCTATTAGTGTCCCGTATCATTTTGTTGTTCAGTTGACCAAAGCTATTAATCCCAAGAACACTGTCATTGTCTATGGTGGTCTTATCACTCACCTTGCTATGCGAGTTTGTGGCTTTAACCAAGCCACCACCGACCTTCAGGCATTGACTACACCTCCCACCGAGATGGGAAATGGGTTGGATTATGCTTACTTTGTTCAGCTCAACTGGTTTCGTGCTTCTCACCCCCATATGATTTGGAGGATTGCTGGTCGTGACTCGGTCAAG
The DNA here is from genome assembly GCA_022085475.1 of Heliosperma pusillum. Taxonomy (NCBI): domain Eukaryota; kingdom Viridiplantae; phylum Streptophyta; class Magnoliopsida; order Caryophyllales; family Caryophyllaceae; genus Heliosperma; species Heliosperma pusillum. Next base: position 5,072 of record JAIUZE010001935.1, on the reverse strand, counting down.
TTGACCGCCGAGGTAGAGTAAATTCCATTTCTTCGGCAGCGTCCTCAACTTCAAGAGGGTGAGGCTATCTTACCTCGGTCCACTTACTACCTTCCTGTTGGGGATATTACCCCCATTGACCCCCCTGTTCAGCTTAGATCCAGCCGCCCTGAGGTTGGATCATCCTTTCACTCGACCCATGCTGAGGGCGATGTGACCGCCATGTTTGAAGCCCTAACCCTGTCCGTCAATAGAATTCAGTCCGACCAGCAGGTTGCTTTGCACCCCATCTATGACCACTTTGCTAGGCAAGGTGTGATTAGACCTGAGGGCCCCCACCCGTCTTTTTATACTTGGCCCGAAGGGAGGTATTGTGCTGCTTATGGTGCAGGTGTGCCGTGAACCGGACCTGATTATTGTGGAACCGATTATGGCGTCGAGAGGTTTGGAGGGTATGGAGGTGATTTTCCTGATCACCAAGTGGAGGAGTATCAGACCTTTGGAGCCAGCAACCCAACCGGGATCTTTCCTTCGCGTGGTAGTTATAATTCTGCAGATGATACCCACTATGCAGATGCTTTTGGATCCGCACCCGAGCCACCTCCTTCTGAGAGGAGAGGCCGTAGCTGGTGGCCTTTGGGATGAGATGATGAGCTCCCCTTGTTCATATTAGCTTGGGGGAGGCTAGGCATTTTGTAAGAATTTTCTTTCTTTCCGTTCTTTCTTTTGCATGTTTTGTTTTATTTTAGCCCTTTTCCCATTAGAATTTCACATCGTTTTTCTGTTCCATGTGCTATCAACCGTCTTTCGGTTTGTTTCCATTATAATTGCCTGCACATTGAGGACAATGTAAAGTTTTAGCTTGGGGGAGGATTTGCATTTAGGATCTGCATTTAGGATTGCATTTAGATTTTTAGTTTTCTTTTTAGTTTCTTTTCTTTTAATTTTCTTAGTTTCTTTTTAGTTTTTATAAAAAAAAAATCGAAAAACTCAAAAAATAATACAAAAAAAAAAATAAAAGAGCATTTCCATCTTATATTTCTCATTTGATAGTTTTTTATAAGCTGATGTTTCGTTATATTATGAGGAATTGTGCATTCATGGGGATGTCTTGTACACAGTAGGTAGGAAATTGCATTTGGACTTAATTAAGCTTGATCTTGACTTTGGCAAGCTACTCATATTGTAAAGTAGAGCCTCCAGTGGTCGGTACATCTGAACCCGATCCCAGTTTAGGAGTGAGTAGTTTCTCCTTATAGTCTGTGTTACATCAAAACGCATAAGTATGGTTTTTATTCCATTTTCTATAAGTATTACTGTCATGATCTACATTTTGAAGCCATTCAATCTCTTGTTCACATTTCGCAAAAACACCCTTCTTCCTAGCTACATTATAATATTGCCTACCCTTGTTGAGCTAGTAACCAACTATATGTGTAGGGGTGTTCTATGCTTTTGCGATGTTCTGATAATGCCACCATTTGGTGTGAAATTGTCTCGGGATTACTGATTCCCGGGTTTTGATGTGAAAGAGAAGAAAAAAAAAGGAGCTTTGAAAGAATGATGATAAATGAAAAATGAAATTGAAAGCTCAAAAGAGAAAGAAGAAAAAAAGAAGAAAAGAAAAGGGGGAAAACGCTTCCATGAAATGAAAAGAAAGAAAATTATGGGAAGTCGTAATTTGGTTTGTCATGTTTAATAAGCTAATATGCTGCTTTTGGCTTTGACTTTTGTTGATGGGAATTGGTATGATTTGGATTGAGTATCCACTACACATTTGGTTATTACTAGCTTGACTTTAAGCTCCACATGACCAAAAATCGTTTGTCCACTTTCTTACCCAAATTTCCAAGCCTCTTCTTTATTTCTCTAATGCTTCTTACATTACATTTTGATCATGATTAGTCTTACTTAGTGAACTTGGATTGTCTACCATACTAGACTGCGGGCACATTCTTATAAGTTGTAGATAGGTGAGTGTCACTTCAAATTTGAACCAATATTTCCTATTTTACAAAAATTTGAGTGATGAGTGTACCGTGAGAGTCCATTGTCAAAAAGATCATGCAAGAGCTGAAAAGGTCCGAAGAATATTTTCTATGCTGCGCCGTTATGTAAATCTCAACCATGTTTCGCATTTTTCTTTCGCCCTTGTTTACTGTGGGTTTATGATTCATCTACTTGTAAGAGCTTACTTTTTGAGATTTGTATGATAGATTGATCATCGTTAGCTACCCTTGTCCTAGTTATGATTGTTATATTTGCTTGAGGACAAGCAAGGGTTTAGCTTGGGGAGTTTGATAAGTGATATTTTGTATTGATTTATCCCCCGTTTTAGCTCGATTTCTATACGATTTATGCACTTTGTTAAGTGATTAACGAGCTAATACTGCTATTCTAGTTGTTTTGCGTGTTTTGACTCGTTTTATAGGAAATGAAGCGGTTTTTGCTATATTTTCCTACTTTATGGAGCAAAGACACTAGGATACGAGTTTTCAAGGAATTGATGATGGCCAGTTCACGATTTGATTACGATTCCGCTACATCTTTCCTCGAATGGACTCAATTTGGATTTTGGCTTTGAACTTTAAAAGGAAACCTCAACCCAAGTCAAGAGAAAGATCAGCCCAAGCCCAATTCCGTAGTGCATTGACCAAGACCAAGGCATAGGATTTCGTGCCTAAGATGAAAAGACGGAAAATACATATTACACAAAAACCCGATCGGATTGCCCAATACCCGATCGGGTATTTCTGCAAGAGAACGTTACTTGGCTCTTCTTCAATCCGAGCTTAAATGAGTACATTAATGCTTTGACTAGGGTACGAATTTGGACGAGGGATCAGCAGCCATGCAGCCTTATAAAAGCCAATGATCATCACACACAATAAGCATCCAATTATCTATTATCATCTTACTTTCATATAATCTACTATCATCTTTACATATCTTTTAGCACACTTTCTTACAAGTTTTTATAGTTTATTTCTTAGTATTTCTCTAGTGTTTTCATAGCTTTTGTTATTGGATATTTGTTCTTACTTTCGTTCTTATATACTCATATTCCAATTCGGTAATTCTCTAATCCTTGATTTACTTATGCAATTTTAACCATCATGAATTATAATCTCACTAGTATCATTTTCATAATATTGTTGTTATTAGGAAATCAATCTAAAATTAATCTAGTTAAAACCAAAATATTATTTAGCATGTCACATTATAATTTACCTAATCATATAATCCTAAAGATTGTTATTAGAATCATTGTTAACATAATCACCATAATAACTTTAGTATTTATATTTCATAACTTAATTTCCTACATCTTTTTCTTGCTAATCTACTTAATCACATAATCATATAAATTAGATTAATTCTAATATTGTAAAATTATCATTGTGTAAATAAAATAAATAGAGTTGTAATATTGAAATGATTTACGAGTTAAATGAATTAAAAGAAGAGTAGTTACCAATTGAACCATCTAATTGTTTCTTCCTTTGGTCGTGTCAAATTCTATAACTATGTTTAGTGGCCATAAACAATTGTTTGTATTAGTCATTTCTATCTTTATAACGAGAGTTGGGATGGGAATTAGGACTACCAATAGGGGTTTAGTGACTTAACCATGCTGAAAGGACGTTAGGACACACTAAAAGGTCGGTACGAATCCGGAAGGAATATACCGCTACAAGGCCTAGACAATCATAGTAATTCTAATATTGGTATCTATGAGACTTTTAATTAGTTTTACATGTATTTCTCTTTCACTATTTCAACTTGATTAGTTAGTTTACTTTACCGTTTTAGATAGTTTATTTTATTGTTATCTAGTTAGTTTACTTTATCGTCTTTCTATTCTCGTTCTTAGATAGTTTACTTTATTATTATTATCTAGTTTATTAGTTTAGTTAGTTAGGCTTTCAATATTGTCATTTAAATATCGTTTTTAGTTAGAATTTAGTTGTTGTTATTCGGATCAGAGGGTTTCCCCGATCGGGTATGTGACAACCCGATCGGGTAAGTCTTCTGTTCTGAGTTTTTCATTTGCAATTTACATATTTGTTATTTACATATCGTCATTTATATACTTGTCATTTAATTTTATGTTAATAGTTTAGGCAACCACCTAAAGTGACTCGAACTTAAATGAAAATCAATCCATAGCAATTCATAGTTAACACGTACTCCCTGAGGATCGACACCCTACTTCCCTAATTACATTCCTTATGTTGTTAGCCTAAGTGCGGGTAATTATTTTTGTATCGGGACCGCGACAGAACCGATCACTTATCCTTGAGAGGTGGTCAGCGACTACGTTCTCTGCTCATTTCTTATCCCGGATCTCTAAATCAAACTCTTGAAGGAGTAAGATCCATCGGATAAGTCTAGGTTTTGCCTCTTTCTTTGAAAGCAGATATTTCAAGGCAGCATGATCAGTGTAGACAATAACTTTTGATCCTATTAGGTATGAGCGAAATTTGTCTAAGGCATAGACAATGGCGAGAAGTTCTTTCTCAATGGTGGCATAGTTGATTTGGGCAAGATCTAGGGTTTTACTAGCATAGTAAATCGCATGAAGAAACTTTTCCTTTCTTTGCCCTAAAACAACTCCTACGGCATAATCACTCACATCGCACATCAGTTCGAAGGGCAGATTCCAATCAGGCGACTGGATTATAGGTGCGGTGATCAAAGCACGTTTGATTTTGTTGAATGCCTCAAGGCATTCCTTTCTAAAATTGAAAGGTGCATCCTTGAAAAGGAGCTCAGTCAGGGGCTTGGCTATCTTTGAAAAGTCTTTTATAAATCGTCGGTAGAAACCGGCGTTACCAAGGAAACTTCTGATTCCTTTTACATTAGCAGGGGGTGGCTGCTATTCAATAACTTGGATCTTAGCTCGATCCACTTCTATACCTCTTTCTGAAACGATGTGACCTAAAACTACACCTTCATTCACCATGAAGTAACACTTTTCCCAGTTGAGAACAAGGTCGACTTCTTCACAGCGTTTTAGAACTCTGGATAGATTTGTCAAACAATTATCGAAGGAAATGCCATAGACGCTAAAGTCGTCCATAAATACTTCC
>JAIUZE010001934.1:0-44720 GCA_022085475.1 Heliosperma pusillum | reverse complement strand
ATATTTAATATTATCAGTTGGTCTTGTTTCAGACGGACTATTTTGGTCTGAAACAATAAGACGAGATTTTGTAACCACTTTAAAGTTAGATGTAACCACTATTGAAAACTTTATCAAAAAGTGGCAACATAATCCCGTCTTATTTTTCAGACGTAAATGATCCGTCTGAAATAAGAATTTGCGTGATATTATATTTATTTGGCGCCAAACAATGAACAACCAATTTTTTTGCACAAATTCTCATTTGTGACGGACACTATCCGTCGCAAGCTTACGACGGATACCATATTCTCTCACAAAATACTCATCAAGGGTGAGTGGAGAAGCACATGGGGGGTGCCCACCTTGTCCCCTCTACCCATTTCCTCTCACAAAATACCCGTCGCAAGATCCGATCCGTCGCAAGCAAGACCTACTGATTTTTTTGGGGGTTTGAGTTTTGTATGAGACACTCTTATGTAACATTAGAGCTTATTCATAGTATTTTTAATAGATTGCAAGTTTTATGGTTTGATCATATTGTCTCGTATGATTATCGGTTTTTGTAAAATCCATATCCGTAGCGTAAATTCAAATTCTTTCTTCTTTAAACTCGGTTCTTAAATTTTGTAGATCCCTGACGTTTTATTTGAAGGCAGACTTAGCAAAATAAAGGTTTTTGGCTAAGAAGTTTCGCTCTGATTAATTATATAAGAATATAAGTTGTCTTTGTTAATTATATAAATTTTGAGGGCTTAAATTTCGAATTAGTGGAATTGTGTGACATATGAACAAGATAAATGAATTGTTTTGAAGGGATAAATGAATTATTAATAAGTCTATAACCGTTGTGATATCATCTACAAAATGCGATCATACATTATTATTGGAATGTCCAAAAAATAAACTAAAAGAAGAAAAATACTCCGTAGTAATTTCATCCCAATTACTTACGACTATTTAATAAATTTACTTTTGTAAACAAATACTTATCAAAAATTAAGTTATTGTGAGACCATCTTACAGAAGACCGACTAAACTAGCTAAGATCTTGAAAAATAATTATCCCATTCATGATTCTCTACTCCTCCAAAAAAGTTATACTTCCAAGTATCCTCTTGAGGGAAGCTCTCACTTGTCAAATTCTTCCCTTCCTTAATCTCCATCCTAATCTTCCCTATCCTCCTCAAAACTTCCTTCACCGTCACATCGAAAGCGTCTTCAATCTTTCCTAATCTCGAGTTAGGATTCGCGTAAACCACCCTCGGAATTAGTCTAATTACCTCTTGTCTCATAGCCTTAATAACTTTCTTAGGAATTTTTAGCAACCTCTTTTCAATGCTAAAATTCCCCTTCTTTACTTCTTCCATGGGTATAAAAACGGAATATTTCGAATAGTTCTTAGGTAAATGCCACATATATTGTACATAGGCCGAACCCGGGTGGAAAAAAACCGGTATACACCCGGCTAAAATCGAGTCGAAAGCTGATCTTCTAGTATAAGAATCCCCTGGAGGTTGTAAGCAAAAAACAGACCTTTGAAACAATCGCATTACATTCTTTGGCTTCCGACAATTTATCGAGTCCTGGTTACAATTTACGAGCTTACAACACTTACATTTCGATCCTAAGCATTGGTTGATTATCTCGTTTCTAATTGAATCTTTTTGTTGCGGCCTTGGAGCGCCTGCAAACGAAAACAAGTACGTCCTTTTTTGTTTTCGCATCCTTTCTTGCCATTTAAACACCTCAATGTCGCTTGACGGGTGAAAATAAGTCGGGTATGGTATTGCAAAATCCGTGTTACTCCACGGGTTAGACTCGATTAACAAGCTAGTCATGTTCTTTACCTCGGGAAGCATGAAAAGACGATTACCCCAATCGGTCTCTTTATCCGAGTCTCTTCTAAAATCCCATGATATTCTTCCGGAAACTAAGAAATGATCGCGACCATACATTGTCGCCCACTCGGGTTTTTCCCTAAGGTACTTGGCCAATTCAATTGACGCGGCGTCTCTACTAATAACATCATTATTCCATAAGTACCTTCCTACGTCTAGCCCTGCATAGAAAGGCACATATATAGCACTCGCTTTCGACGAATTCTTTGTTAAGCATTTATACTGCTTCATTCTACTACGAAATATGACTTCTAATGAAAATTGGTTTGTAGCAAACCAAGAATCACCCGATTCACCTGAATCATTTAGTCGCGGTCCAAGACCCGAGTTAGTAAGATACTTACACATGTCGATCCACTTATTAAGTGTCCGACAATTTTCGACCAAATCGTCGTTGAATTGCCTAGGAAGCTCTTGGATATAAATGTATTTTCCTTCACATTCATCAGAAATTTCTATAACATTGTTTACTACTGCTGGTGCAATGTTGGGTGTTACGTCTACCTTATTTTTCAGAACATTTATACAAGTAGTGACATTGTTATCGACTTTACTATTAGCTATACTCGCGATTTTGGGTACTTTATAAACCACGGAGTCGAGATAAACAAATGACATACTAAAAACAAGAGTAAAAAGAACAAACCAGGATATGGAACACGAGTTTGCACCCGCTGGTTTCTCATTATTAGGTACTTGATTAAATTTCTTAAAAGACATTATTATTTTTTTCCCTTCTTTTTGTGCATTAAAAGTTTAGAAAGTTGGGTGTAATAACAAGGATTTGTTCATACTTCATTGTAAGGTAAAGGAAATTATGAAAAGGAATCATGGGGAAGTGCATTGCAAGAAATGGAGATTTGATTTTATATTAAAATTAAAAAGAGAATTTCTTGCATTTTAATGAAGGAATAGCTTTGGAAGTGGACTAACAATGCCTAAAATAGAAAGAAATAAATTTTCTATAAATTGTGAGAATGCTTTCCTAATAGGGTTTAGTATAATCCAGCAAAAAAATCCTTTGATTTATTTTCTTATTTGAGCTAATATTGTTTTATTGTTTTATAAGGAAGTTTGTAATATGTGAGTAATGTGAGTTATGTGACTAATGATTATTTGATGTGTCAATCATATGGAAATCAAGGTAACAAGGTTTCCTTAACTAAAATTTAATTAAATATTACTCAGTACGGATTATTATTAATTACGTAGTATTAGTTTCTAAATTGAGAGACGGTCTTTCAATAAATTTACGCAATTGCTAAATCCCTTTCCCTAAATTTATTGAGAGATCAATTACAAATTGATGAAAAAGTGGTACAAAATGTAAGTAAAATAGGTACCAGGACGATTAAACGAGGTGCTGATAAAAATAGTTATAATATACGATCAATTATATACGAGGAAAACATCAGCAAACCGTCCGAAATAAGACGGGTCAAATGTACCATTTTTTTAAATATAATGATACCATCTAATGACAAAATATTATAATTAAACCGGATTGTAAAACATCGACGACGTTTTAGGAAACATCGACGACGTTTTTCATAAAAAAGACGAGCATTGCCCTTGCCTTTCTCTCTCTACAATCTTATTCTCTCCAAAAACTAAACAAGTAAAACCAAAACTCATCCACCCTTACTTCCACCACCGCCACTCACAGCCACCACCACCCACTGCTGCCTGCTGCGCCGCCGTCCACCGTAGCCCCTGCGCCGCCACCGCCAACCCGCCGGTCATACTTGTGCCATTTTCGGTTTTCAATTTTTTTTTTTTATTTCTTAGATCTATTTACTAATCTTATGATTTATTGTAATTTAAATTAGATTGTTGTTTTAATTTGTAAAGTTTTAGTTAAAATAAAGATTGTTCTTAGTTTGTCTTTCGATTTATTGTTGGTTTAATTTATTTGCTTGTTTTTTGTTTAATTTGTTCTAAAATAGTTATGTGATGTTTATGGTTGTTGTATTTTGTTTGTTGTTTGTTGTTTGTTGTTTGTTGTTGTTTTTTGTTTGATTAATTTGTAGTTGTTTGTATAAAGATAGAAATAATTGAATTTTTTTCCGAGTTTTTCATCCCGTTATGGTGAAATTTGGAGGAAAAAAAATTTTCCCCATGGTTGGACAACCAAATCACACGTCCAACCATGGGGGAAATTTTTTTTTCCCCAAGTCCCACCATGGTGGGACTTGTGATTTGGTTGTCCAACCATGGTGGGATTAAAAATCTGGAAATCCATGCACCATGGTTGGACAACCATTTCACACGTCCAACCATGGTGGGACGTGTTGGACGTGTGATTTAGTTGTCCAGGCATGGTGGGATTTCCGGAATTTAAATCATACCATGGTTGGTATCCAAAAAAAAATTTTCGCCCATGGTTTGAATTTTTTGATTAAAAGTCAGTCCATGGTTTACCCAATTTTTTTTTTATAATTCGTTAATTAAGTTGATTAAATTAATTTTTTCGAATGGCCAGACATCCATTTCACACGTCCCACCATGGTCAGACGTGTGAAATGGATGTCTGGCCATGGTCCATGACATCCAGTTCTTCATCTGACCATGATATTTTTTCCTAATTATTTTTGAAAAAACCGCAATTGAATTTTAATTAACTAAGACGTTACGTAAATCAATTAAGTTAGATAAGTATAAACAAACATTTAACGGATTCCGGGAAAAAAAAATAGAAAAACGTAAAATTTGATTAATATGTGAACATATCGAAGAGTAATCGTCCGCCATGATAATCGATTTAGGAAAATTGTTGTTGTTGGATTTAGACATTTAGTCAAATTGTTGTTCTTGTACGATTTTAATTTTTTTAGTTCAATTTAGTTGTTTTGATTTTAGGAGAATTAGAGAAGAGAGATAAAAGAGATAGAGAGTATAAGTCATTAAGGGCAATTTCGTCTTTTTTATGAAAAACGTCGTCGATGTTTCCTAAAACGTCGTCGATGTTTACTAGGCGCCTAATTAAAGCTGTCACTTTTTACCTGAAATTTCGAAGTATAGTACTTTTGTGCTTTAATATTTGGGACTCACTTTTTAGTGGTGAATCAGGCCTCCATTTATTTTAAGACCCCCATGAGTTTGGTAAAAAATATTGTAATAATCATAAACCATGTTTGTAAGTTTGTTTCTTGGTACGAAGTGTATGTTTTCTTGCAAATTTTTATTTCAGACGGACTATTTTCCGTCTAAAATAAGACTTACTAAATGTAGCCAATTTACAATAAAATGTTACGTATAATTTTCTGATAAAATGTTACCATTATTTTTAGGTAAAAAGTGACAGCTTTAGTTATAACATTTTGTCATTAGATGGTTACAATATATTAAAAAAATGGTATATTTGACTCGTCTTATTTCAGCTGGTTTGAAGCAAGACTTGCTGTATATAATAAATTTTGCGAATTCGGAACCAAAACCGTAGGCCCGGTTTCTACGCTCGCATTTGCCTCGGCCTCAGACTGTTAGACACCCCTGGTCGAGCTGTATTTCGTGAAATTTTGGGAAGACAAAACAAAATCACAAATTCTCATTTGACGGATTGACCCGTCGCAAGAGCTTGCGACGGGTCTAATCCCCCTTACAAAAAGCAAGTGCTAAGACAAGTACTACTTGCTCTTTGTGAGGAAGATTTGACCCGTCAGATTGCCCCGTCACAAGCAATACCTATTGAAACAAAATAGGAGCTAAATCAAATTAGTAGGTCTTAATTGCGACGGATCGGATCTTGCGACGGGTATTTTGTGAGAGGAAATGGGTAGAGGGGACAAGGTGGGCACCCCCCATGTGCTTCTCCACTCACCCTTGATGAGTATTTTGTGAGAGAATATGGTATTCGTCTTAAGCTTGCGACGGATAGTGTCCTGAGAATTTGTGAAATCAAATAGAGGAATAAAAAAAAATCATTGTTTAATGCAACCACAGCACCACAAGCACGTAAAGTATCAAGAATTCAAGAGTACGTTGACTTTTATGGAGTAATAGAAAATTAGAAGCTAGAAAGTCAAGAGTTGACTTTTATGGAGTAATTGAAACCAGAAAGTATACTAAGAAAATTTATTTTACCTTGTAAAGTTATGAAGAAATTATGTTACATTACGTAGCATTTCATAATTATGTTAATGACACGTTGAAGGTACATAATAACGATCTTATACAAGACTAACTGAATCAACGACGATAAATAAAATCGCTAAAAAGTTATTACTACTAGAAAACAAAGTACTTATCCCACTCATTATTATCCAAATTTCCAAAAAAGTTGTACTTCCAAGCATATACATTAGGAACATTTTCAGATGATCCAATCTTCCCTTCTTCCATTTCCCTTTTAACCTTCTCTACTCTTTTCAAAACTCCCTTCACTGCTACCTCAAATGCATCTTCTAAATTATCGACTTTCGAGTTAGGGTTCGCGTAAACAATGCTCGGGATTAGCTTAATCACCTCTTCTCTCATTGCCTTAATCTTCTCCTTTGGAATTTTTAGCAACACTTTCTCAATGTCCACCTTTCCTTGTTTCAATTTATTAATCGGAATAAACACGGAATAACTCGAATAATTTTTAGGTAAATGCCATATATAATGTACATAAGCGGAACCCGGGTGAAAAAACACGGGTATACACCCGGCTAACATCGAATCAAATGCTGATTTGCGAGTCAATGTGTCCCCGGGTGGTTGCAAGCAAAAATCCGAATTTTGAAACAATTCCATTATATTCTCGGCGTTAACACCTTCCTTCACATGTAAAAACTCGCAATGTCTCGCTTCTGAAGCGAGGCATTGCTTTATAATAACATTCCTTATCGATTCATTCATGTTAGGCCTTGGGGCTCCAACAAATGAGAATAAATAAGGCCTGTTTTTCTTCCGCATCTTTTCTTGCCAATTCTCGACTTCATTTCTACTCGAAGGGTGGAAAAAAGTCGGGTATGGTATGCCAATCTCGGATTTACTCGTGGGATTTGACTCGAGTGATAAACTAGTCATGTTCTTGATCTCGGGTAGGTCAAGAAATTTGTTTCCCCAACCATTTGGTGCAGAGGTGTTCTCTGTTTTTCGACTAAAATCCCATGTCGTCCTCCCGGCTATTAGGAAATGATCTCGACCTCCAAACGTTTCCCACTCGGGTTTTTGACTAATGTACTTAGCCAAATTAATGGAAGCCTCGTCTCTTAGGGTCGCGTTTAAGCTAAATAAATTCCTCATTAAATCTAAACTAGGGTAAAAGGGTACAAAAACAGCTGACGATTTAGCATAATTATCGGTCAAGCATCGATATTGTTTCATTCGATTATGGAATATGAGCTCTAAGGAAAATTGATCGGTTTCAAACCAATTAGAACCAGAAAAGACGGTCTTATCAGCAAATGTAAGTCTCGGACCAAGACCCGAGTTAGAAAGGAGCTTACATTCATCCATTAACGGGTTAAGAATGCTGCAATTTTCGACTAAACCCGTATTGAACTCGCTAGGAAGATCTACGACGTAAATGTACTTTCCTTCGCACTCGTCTGATTTCGGTACAAACTGGTTTGCTGTTCCATTTGCATTGATCATAACATTTGGAGTTGAACATCTGAAATTTGGGAAAAAATTCGAAGCAATTAATGTAAGAAAAAATAATGTGAGAATTGAACATGTTAGTAATACAAACCAAGACATTATAGAGCAATAGTTTCTATTAATTGATAATTTTTTTGTTTTTTCATTGTATTCTAGTAATTGATACAAATTTTTGGAGGGCATTTTTTTTTGTTTTTTTTTTTTGGATTGAGATTAGTGTTTTAGTTTGGTGCAAATTAATGACATAAAGCCATGAATGAAATATTGAGTTGGAAAAGTTGGTGATTAGTTTAAGGGTGTGTGACCAATTCAAGCAGAACGTGGGCACCAAATGCAATGTAATTAAAAATGGGAAGGTAAATGAATCAATCTACTTGAACTTAAATAATTCACAATAGTTGTGTTGAATCAAAGTTGAAGGTTCTTAGTAATTAGACAATATTGTACTCCCTATTGATTAGAATTTGATTAAAGGTAGTGATTTGTAGTTCGTATATGGTTGGTCAAGCATGCGGGCTTGGCTTGGCTTGGGAGATTCGGAACCGACTCGATTTAGGAGGCGGGTTAGGGTGAGCTAGGGGTGGGCCAGACAAATGGTGACCCGAGGTCTGGGCGATATTTGGGCGGCCCTAGGGCGACTCCGGGATGAGGCAGGTTGGGCTTGACATGGGGGACCCAGAACCGGCCCGAGATAGAGGACGGGTCGGGCCAGGCTGGGCCAAATGTGACCCGGTGGGTGGGTCAGGTCAGGTTGGCCTGCACTTTTAATTTGACCACCCCTATGGTTACCCGTGTTTATAGATTACACAACAAAAATTATGTCGCGGTCTGACATGTGAGACAGAAACAATTACATTAATGGGTCACGATTTGTATTCTAGTGTCCATACAACAAAACTGGTTTAGCCCTACCTTGATTAGAAGGTGTACTATGCCAAGCTTGTAAAGTTTGAAGCTCGGGGTCGGCAGGTTGGCTTGGCGGCTCGACTATGTCATGTTCTTTACTTTTAAGCTTCACTCATCGTGATCGGTTTTCATGCTGAAATACGTGTATGTGATTCGTTTTTATGATATGAAAATTTATGGAAAAAGACATTGCACAATTATGATAAGAAAGTTACAAGAGTAATATCACGAAGTAACTTCGTAAATATTCCGTAACATTATTAGCTTTTGTACCATATTTGTACCTGTCACGAAGTTGTTGTGCCGATCCACTTATCGAGTTTCTAACCGTCATGAGTCATGTTGGGCCCTACACCGCTTGTGCCTAGCTTGCTCGAGTTTCACCTATATAAGATCGTCTCATAGAAACTTATGTTCATTACATATCCCATGGAAAGTTGGAAACAACATGGTATCAAAGCTTGCACATAGGTGCAGTCACCGTGCAGATGTCAACTAGTCTAGTTGTTAACGTACTAACGTCATGACTCATGAGAGATGATGTTTACGATCTTTGTTCAAATCCCGCTAGTATTAAAATTGCCCTTGTGCTTCTTTACATAAAAAATGGTCGCTTTTAGGTAGAAAAATTTGGAAATTGATACTCTTTTTGAAGATATCGTGTCAGTAATTATTGATAATCAATCGACTATCATTATTATTGATATACTCCGTATACTTTAATTGATTTCACCAATCCATCAACAATGTAATTAATAATCCCCCTATATATAAAATGGGAGTTTTTTCCGGCTGGAAAAAACTCACCTGTTTTCCCATTTTTTTAGGTGAGTAGGACCCACAAGAATTACACACCATTTAATTACTCTCCTTTCCACACTAATTATTTCCCCTCTAATATCCCACTTTCATTATTGAAATTACTTATTAATACAATATCAACATAAAAAATTACAAAAAAACTATATAAAATCAGTACTAAACTTCATATTACAAATTCGAACAACCAAATTTTTATGGGTAAGACGGCGGTGGGCCGGTGGCGGCAAAGTTTTGAGGGTGGTGGGAGATGGGTGTGATTTGAGGGTGAAGGTGTTAAAAGATTCAGTTAAAACTGTAAAAAAAAAAACACAAAAATCTGATATAAGCCGATGTAAATCACAAGATGGAAACTTTACTCACAAAAAATATAAAAAAACTAATAAATTAAATTAAAAATAAAAGCTTAACGGATATCTGACTCAAAAAATGATAATATCATGAGAAAAAAATACTAATAAAAATATTAATGTTATAAAAATAATCAAAACTAAATCGCGCCAAAAATATAAGTGAATATTTAAAAGAAATAACATATTGCTTTATAAAAGAAAATAATTTAAAACATATTGTTTTATGAAACACCTTACTTATATAAAAAAATTAACTAATTAAATAAGGTCGAAATTGATGAACAAAAATATGAAACAACAAAGAAAAAATATTGAATAAATTTGAAATAAATAAAAATTGAACTAATAAATGACAATACTTTATACAATGAGTAAGAAATAAAATAAGAGTCAAAAATTTCTGTAAACTGATAAAATAATAAACAAATGAAAAACATCATACATGTGAATGTGTAATGATTATCATATTCAAGAGTGCTGATTAGTCACTAATTTTTTATGGTGAGGGGTGAGGGTGAAAAGAGAGGTGAAAGAGGGATGGATGAAGAAAGGCGAGAAAGAGAGTAAAGGGTGGGTAGGGTTTGTTTTCAAGATTTTATACGAATATGGATATGATAGGGGTTTATTTGGACATGGGCCGCGTGTAGCTTTATATGTTAATATGGACTTTGTTTATATTCGTTGCTGATAATAAATTCACGAGTCTCATATTATTTTTCACAAATATGTAAGACGGGTGTTTCCGTCTTAAATTTAAGATGGGTCAAGTATAATGCGTAAACTAAAAGTGAAACATATTGGGCTAATCAACAACTTTGTTATGAGATGTTATTTAACCCGTTTTAATGTTAAGACGAGATTAACAAATTATCTGTTGCATGAGCTATTTCTTTCTACAGATTAAGAGTTTGGGTCGGAAATAGTAATTTGGTAATTATTTTATGGAGTAATTTTTTGTTCGAGTATTGTAAATATTAATTATTATTTTACAACTTTTTAACATTAATTTTTCATGTATTCTTTTTAATTAACACATGAAAAACGGATGGTGTGACCTATATTTTAATGAGATTTATAAAGTATATAAAATTATTGTTTATCTTATAGTATATCTTTAGATAATAATTTCACGGGTTTAAATGTTTGACAAATTAATTAAATCATTTAAAATGTGCACGTGTCAATTTTTGTTTGTCTACTAAATAACAATTTGTACAATATGAAATTGGGTCATAACTACCATTTTTAGATATCTACGGGACAAAACTTTCATTTTGTCAATGCGCGGGTGTAAATAAAAAAAACAGATTTAACAATTTTTAATTTTACTAATCCTATGATAATTTTTGTCTAAATAATTTTGTTTCATCGTATATAAGCCGATCTTTTTTTAGGCCGCTTAAGTAACAAGACCGAATAGAAAGTCAAATTTAGCTGACAAGAAGGAGTATCTTACTATAATAATTACCCAACCACTTGACACTAATATAACATTTATACTAATTGCAAGCTAAAGAAAGTCGTAGCTCAAATCTAAAATCTTCTTTATAATTAAACTATTACCGTGGCCAATTGAAACTGTTAGACAAAAAAAAGGCAGATTTTATTGCTTTACTTAAAATATTACTCTTAATTTTAAATATAATTAATTTTTAACATGATAAATATTTAATATAAAACTTAATCTATGTCAACGAACATTTTAATAACAACTTTTGAAACAACAGACCCGTGCAAAATTGCACAGGTTTAAAACTAGTCTTGAAAGTAAATCTAAATCAAAGTTGACTAATAGTCAACAATCCTCACCATTGAGTGAAGAATATTTCACAATAATTATATTGCATTATTCAACAAATCAACAATAATACCTAAAAAAAAAAACAGGGGTTATTTCACTAGCAATCGAAATACCCCGTATGTGTTATTTTCGTTCCGACACGTTACCTTTAGAAATAATAAATCGCCAGGACGTGTATTAATATGATGAAGAGGTTAAAAGAAAAAGTCGATGTGACAAAAAATGAGACACCAAATGAGACGGACTATCTAGTACTAGTAACCGAAGTACTTATCAAAATCATGATTCTCCAAATTTCCGAAAAATTTGTACTTCCAAGCAAATAAATCAGGAACTGCACTCTCAGATGTTGCATTTTCCCCTCCGTCGAGTTCCCTTTTAAGTCTCTCGACTCGACTTAAAACACCCTTAACCGCGACTTCAAATGCATCTTCAAAATTATCGTCGACTTTAGAGTTAGGATTCGCATAAACAACCTTAGGAATTAGCTTAATAACCTCTTCTCTCATAGCCATTACTTTCTGCTTAGGAATCGCTAGCAGCGTCTTTTCAATGGATACATTCCCCTGTTGCAATTCATATATGGGAATTAAAACCGAGTAACTCGCATAATCTCTCGGTAAATGCCATGTATAATGTAGATAAGCTGAACCCGGATGAAAGAAAACCGGTATACACCCGGCTAAGATCGTGTCGAATGTTGATTTTCTAGTGAACGAATCCCCTGGAGGTTGTAAGCAAAAATCCGACTTTTGGAACAAATCCATTATATTCTCGGGACTTACACCTGAATGAACAGATAAATAGGATTATACCACCAGTTGTACAATACATTATGTATTTCTTTTTTCGAGCCTTTACTGTTTTTTGGTTATATTTTAATTTTCTGATCATAAAATTGAGATTATATGTATTATTTTTTTAGTTTCATGATAGCTTTTCTAGCTCAATATTTACATATAGAAGCTCTTAAACTGTAATTTACATTTAAATTCAAAAACTTTATTATAAAGCTCAAAAGTATACAACTGGCAGTATAGTATACTTACCGGAATGAACATGTAGAAACTTGCAATTATGCGGTTTTGAAGCGAGGCATTGATCGATAAGAACATTCCTTATCGATTCCTTCATGTTAGGCCTCGGAGCTCCAGCAAAGGAGAATACAAATTCCCTTGTTTTGTTCCGAATCTTTTCTTGCCATTTTTCGACTTCATTTCCACTTGACGGGTGGAAATAAGTCGGATATGGTATACCAATCTCGGATTTACTCGTAGGGCTCGACTCAAGCAATAAGCTAGTCATATTCTTGGTCTCGGGTAATTGAAGAAATCGATTTCCCCACCCGTTACCTTGAGACGTGTTATCGGACCCTCGACTAAAATCCCATGTCATTCTCCCGGCTATTAAGAAATGATCTTTCCCTCCAAACCTTTCCCACTCGGGTTTTTGACTAATATACTTAACCAAATTGACAGACGTCTCGTCTCTCAGCGTTGCATTCGAGTTCCATAGATGCCGGCTAACGTCTAAGCCCGAGTAGTAAGGCACAAATATGACATTTGCCTTAGAAGAATCATTTGTTAAACATTTATACTGTTTCATTCGATTATGAAATATGACTTCTATCGACCATTGATCGGTTGCAAACCAATTTGAACCCGAAAACACGGTCTCATCCGTAAGATTAAGCCATGGACCGAGACCCGAGTTTTTAAGAGCCGTACACTCATCGACAAATGGGTTAAGTATTTCGCAAGTTTCGAGTAAATCGGAATTAAACTTACTAGGAAGATCTTGTACATAAATATATTTTCCTTCACATAAATCTATTTTCTCTTCAAATTTTGCATGTTTTTCAACTGAAGTAGTTGTAACATTTGGAGTTACAATTATTGTTTTATTAATCACAACATCTAGAGTTAAACTTCTATCAATTTGGAAATATTTTGAAGGAATTAATAAGAGTAAAAATACACTTATTATTGAACAAATTATGATGATAAACCAAGATATGTTAGAACAATAGTATCCAATAATACTAGCTTGTTTTTCATTGTTTGCTTTTATTTGATAGAGTTTTTTGGAGGGCATTTTTGGGTTATTGTGATTATTAGTATATTATGTGCAAGAAATGATAAGTTGGAATGTTCATGACTTAATGATATAGTGTGACAAGTTCGACAATGTTTATAAATTGAATAATCATCGATGTTGACCTTGGAAAGATATTGATGTTCATTCTAAAAAGAATGATTTGATACCGACGAGATCTGAACGTAGGTCATAACTACTGCACCTCGCCAATTTGCCGAAAAAGCTAGTTTAACCAGCACGGATGTTTTTTTTTTAAAAAAAAAAAAAAAAAAAATTACATTAGCTGCATGAATGTACTTATGCGACAAAAGTATCATTCAAGTCTTACGATGGCTATGTTAAATAGCGAGATATTAGGTTTGGTTGAATGCGACGAGTCGACGACCATACTATATGGTTCAAAAAATTCATTTAAAAACTAATTTCTAGGGCAACTGGCCAAAATATTGTTTAAAATTTTGATGGAATTTAATGCAGTAGACATTTTTGTTGATTTTTTTAATATTTGAATATGTGACTTCTAAAAATAAAATAATATAAATATTAGAGATGACACTCTAGAACATGTCTGACGGGCAACGTATGGTGTAGCTAGGATGTAACGTGCACGAAGCATAATTTAAGGCTTCATAAAATACATAAAATAATTCAATTTAATTGAAATGGTACTACCCCAAATGAATATAAATGATTTAATATAATAATAAAATAAATAACAAACAATTTTACGAATCTATGATTCTTTGCTTAGACGATTTTACATTAATATTGGGTGAACGAATTTGCAACATCATAAATATTCATGATATACCCATGAATATTTAGATCAACTAATAAATGGTTGTTTTAGCTTAACTAGATGTCTGATGTTCGAGTCCTGATAATACAGTTGTGTTAAAACTCATGAGGGAGAACTTTATGACGCGGGGTTTTTTGTCGCCCTTCCCCGGTCAAAACAAAATTTATAAACTCAACTACTAATGTAGTAGCGGTAGTCGAGGTCGATCCACAGAGAGGTCAAGGATTGAGTACAAGCTCGTCTTAAATTATAAGCTAGCTACGCAAATCACGAAGAAATTGATATTAAGCTAAGTAACTAAGCTAAAAACTAAATAAGTCAACTAAACTAACTAAACAAGTAATAGAAATAAAGGATTAAATAAATAAGAAAGGCCTAGGGCTCGATTACACCACCAACAAGTTTCTTTCACATTTATAAGCCTCTTTAACTAGTTGTCAAGCAATCGGTTTAAGAGGAAAACGCCTCAAGGTATCTCTCGCCTCCCTCCCGGGTTCGCAACCGGTATCTTAGGACACAACTAGAACCCACTCTCATGGTATCCTAGCGATGGTCTAAGTCCTTAGGTCCGCATCAAATTTCCCAATTATCCCCCTTCCCTTTCCCAAGGGTAGGCTTCTAATTGAAGGTCAAGGGCACCCCACCTCGGTTCCCACTCTCGTGTTCAACCTAAGTCGGTGAAACTAGCCAAGTGAAATAACGATAATCCCAAACCTAACCGGTTCCCACCGGTGGACAAGGGTCAAGGAGGAAGGTCAAGACACAAAAACAACAACAATACAAACTCCCTTAACCAATCTCAACCGATTATTCAACCACTCATAAAAACCGAGACCTAGTCATGTAAAATAAACAAGTCGGGGTCTAATCGAACCCTAGTGAAAATTCTACTCACTAATCATAGATATACCAATCAAAATTCTAATAATCTAAACATAATACTAAGCACTATAAAATACTAAAGATTAAAACTTTAACTAATCTAATGACTAAAAACGAAGGAACTAACTCTAAACATAATACTCACTACACTAATTATAACATTAAATATGACAAGACTAATAAAGATAGAAACTTTAACCAAATAATTGCATAAATAAATGAAATAAATTAGACAAGGGAAGGAAAATTATACCACACTTGAATTAAGAGGAATGAGATGATAAATCTTCATACAATTATTGTATATTAAGAGGAAAGACTAAATCTAAACTAAAAAACAAAAGATAAAAATGGAATTTTGATTTTTAAAAGAACAAAACTAAACTACCTACTCTCCTCTACTCTTCTCTACCCTACGGCTCTTTCTCCCTCCTGTTTTTGAACCCCAAAAATGTGGAGTTGCCTTTCAAATATCCTCCTTGTCCCCCAAAGTGGCAGGCAAAACCCAAAATGGGCCATTTTGTTTGTCTCCTTACCAAATCATATCCAATGATTAACATGGCAATGCAATGGCCTCGAATTTACGGGAAAACAATCCGGCCCATAGAAAACAAATAGATATAGTTGCAAGATGGGAAATAGATGATGGGTCACGTCTTTGTTTGGGCTCCTTTTCATTTTGTCCTTGTTTGAGCCGACTTGATCCATTTCTTACCCGGACATGGTACCTACAAAATAAATAAAAGACGAGAGCAATACCAAAAATTCCAAGAAATAATATAAATTGCATTATATAAAAATAAATGTCCTAACATTCTATTTGATACTAAAATGGGTAAATAACGCTAACTCGAGTTATTCATTCGATCGAATAAGGGATAAAATGTGAGTTAAATATACGTAAAATAAGTGTTATCACTTTACCGTCATAATGGCCTTATCCGGCTCGAATTCGGGTTAAACCGAATGGTCTATACCAAAAATAAATATTCATGATATAATACTTCGTTATTTACTAAAAAACAAAAATCCGTTTAATGCAACCGCGAGTTCTCGGATTTTTTGGAAAGTATTTTTTTTTATGGGTTCATGAATGAGAATACGTCAATGGCAACTGGCAAGATAACAACCTATTCAAACAAAAGAAAAATCAAATAATAATAATAATAATAATTTTTGTAACTTGTGAATTGTAACATCAAGATTCAAGACACCTACCAGATTTGTATTTATCGTAATTTAAATTTCTTATTGTATACAGTGATATCGTTTTTGTTGAATTAAAGACATTTCCTAATTGCTTGAGTCATTGTCACATACCATACCATTACAAAAAGAGACTATTCATAAACAAACCTTACAAAATAAGTTTGTAAATCGAATCAATTAAGTAGCAAACTTTTTATTTACGGGTCGATGGGTCATTTTGTATATCTAAAAAAACCGTTTTACACAATTTTTGTGTAAGGATGTCTTATCGAAAAATAATGGCTTTTCAGGTTAGAGGCGATGAATGAGGTATTTACGGGGACTATATGTTGTATGCTTAATTCTCTCCTTATTATAATTTTATGGATCGCTGATGCGCCTTTGTTAACACAAAAAGGAAACACGACGACAATAACAACAAAGTTTACTTCCAAAATGATTGAATTCAACTGACATAAATGCAATTGTGTTCATGTATTTTTTTATATTTCACCATGAAATGCAACCACACAGGTGATAGATGAATCATCTCAACCACCCTATAGACCCCTGAAATCTTAGACACGAGCCCGGTGAAAAGTAAATAATATGTAAAAGTAGCTACAGAATAGCAATCTTGGAACAAATTTAGACAATAAGATGACATTCATGAAGCAATCTATTCAAACTTGACATAACATTTTTCACCTTTGACTCATTAAGAGAAATAAACTTTCACTATCGAAAAATTCATCATTTATCTAATCAACAATAAAATTAAATATAAGAATATAAACTTTGACGGATGACTTAAAAATTTAAATAATTTTTTTCTTAAGGGGTTAATAGCCTCTACTAGTCGCCAAGCTACGCGACTAATCGAGTACCGATAGAAAATTTGTAACATGCTACTAAAAACCAAAGTAAAACATAAATTAAAAACTTTAGCGTAAGAATAAGAATTTTAACCAAAAATTATCTTTTTTCTTACAGGGTTAATTATAATAGCGTCTACAAGTTGCCAAGCTGTGCCACTGGAAAAGAACCGATACAAATTTGTGAAGCCCGTTGTTTGCAATTTCACAAATTCTTGTTTAAGACGAATATCTCGAGTTTGGACCTGTTACAAAAAACCAAAGTACTTATCCCACTCATGATTTTCCAAATCTCCAAAAAACTTGTATTTCCAAGCAAGTATATCAGGAACAATACTTTCACTTGTTGCCTTCTTCCCTTCATTCATTTCCCTTTTGAGCTTCTCTACTCTGTTCAAAACACCTTGCACTAACACATCAAATGCATCTTCCAAATCGTCGACTTCCATAGCCGGATTAGCGTAAACAATCCCCGGAATTAGCTTAATCACCTCTTCTCTCATTGCCCTAATCTTCTCCTTAGGAATTTCTAACAATATCTCCTCAATTGACACTTTTCCTTCCATGACTTCATCCATTGGAATAAACACGGAATAACTCGAATAATTCTTAGGTAAATGCCATATATAGTGGACATAAGCCGAACCAGGATGAAACAAAACCGGTATACACCCGGCTAGGATCGTGTCAAATGTCGATTTTCTAGTGTATGAATCCCCTGGAGGTTGTAAGCAAAAATCCGACTTTTGGAACAAATTCATTATATTTTCAGGGCTAACACTTGGGTTAACATGTAAAAACTCGCAATTCTTCCCTTTCGAAGCAAGACATTGATCTATAATGACATTCCTTAGGGAATTATTCATGTAAGGCCTTGGTGCACCAGCAAATGAGTATAGGTTTGGCCGCGTTTTCTCCCTCATTTTTTCTTGCCAATTTTCGACCTCATTTCCACTCGAGGGGTGGAAATAAGTCGGGTATGGAATACCCATCTCGGATTTGCTCGTAGGGCTTGCCTCGAGCAATAAAGTAGTCATGTTCTTAATCTCTGGGAGGTCGAGTAAATGGTTTCCCCAACCTTCAGGGGTTGACGTATTATCTGATCTTCTGCCGAAATCCCATGTTATTCTACCGGCTATTAGGAAATGATCGCGACCTCCAAATCTTTTCCACTCGGGTTGTTGTACAAGATACTTAGCCAAATTCATGGACATCTCGTCTCGTAACGTAATATTTGGACTCCATAGGTACCTCCCTACGTCTAGGCCAGAGTAGAAAGGTACAAATATGGCATTTGCATGGGAAGAATTATTTGTTAAGCATTTATATTGCTTAATTCTATTATGGATTATAACTTCTAATGAAAATTGATCCGTTTCGAACCAATTAGGACCCGAAAAGACGGTCTCATTGGAAAATGTTAGCTTAGGACCCAAACCCGAGTTTGTAAGAAGCTTACATTCATCAATGAACGGGTTCAGAACGCTGCAATTTTCGAGAAAATCTCGATTGTATTTGGTAGGAAGGTCTAAGACATAAATGTACTTTCCTTCACATTGATTTTGATTTTCCTCATTGATCATAACATTTGGAGTTATACATCTATCATTTGGAAAAATTAAGGAAGGAATTAATAAGACTAAAAATAAGCTGAGAATACAACATGTTATGAATATAAATAAGGATATATTAGGTAAATAGTTTCCAATAACATTATCTTGTTTTTCATTGGTTATTTCTATTAATTGATAAACTTTTTTGGAGGGCATTTTTGGATTAGGATTATGATTAGGAATAGCTAGAATGTAGTTTGGTAATAATGTAGTAGGAATTGATGTTTATAGAATGTACGTACAAGCTTGGAGATTGACTTTGGATAGACAAAGTAATAAAATATAGAGAAGCACATAATTGTTAAAAAAGTCGTAGATGATAATTTAAGTCGAGAAAAATGTTACAATATCATTTTTTAATAAAAAATAATCATTTAATGATGAAAAAGTTATAATTAAAGTTGTCACTTTCTAATAATTAGCGGATAATAACTTTTTATCAGGAAATATTCACATTTTATCGTAAATAATTGATTACATTTTATTCGTCTTAATTTTAGACGGATTCAGCCGCCTGAACAAATGAATTGCGTTTCATGTTTGATGTAATCGATCCCCGATATATAACACAATAAAAGTAATTCAAATTATCAAATAAGTCCATTTTAGGCCGTACAATTGCCTGATAAAAGCTTATGTACTTCGTATATTATTATTTTCATATGAGGTATATAAATTATTATAAGGTCCTTTTACGTCGGGTGTACGTACCACTTTGAGACTCTAGGGTTTTACAAGTACAAAATAATTTGTAGGTACAAATTTTATACGGAGTATTAGATGTAAAAGTGATTTCCAACTAAAATGCTACTAGTTGACTTAGAATTATGTGATGCTCATTGGTGGCTCTATATTAAAAGGTTAATTGAGGACGTCCATAAGTAATTAATAAAGAAAATTTGAATGGTCTTACAAATAAAATAATGTAATAATAGTGGATTAGACTTTTATAGAAAGAGATAGTTAGAAGTACTTGTAAGTCCTTCATTATAATATAAAGTCTCATTAAAAACGTCAAATCTGTCTGCAATAAAAACGGGTTAGATTGCCTCTCACGAAAAAACAAGTGGGAGGACACTTAGTTTCCCACTTGTTCTCTCATTTACCTTATTGTGAAAGACAATTCAATCCGTATTCATTCTAGACACATATGTCCGTCTTAAATGAGAATCTGTGTTATTTTAATAGGTCATGTACTCTTTTCAAAATTTTCCATATTGGAGTGGAAATATTAATTAGTGGGGTGTTTATGATTGTAACTAGCTAAAAGTGATAGATTAGTGGTATGCATGTTGTAATGTGGAATCATATACCCCCATATCGAGCTTATAATCTCTTATTGAGAGTAGACCCAGTAAACGGGTTATTTGGTCGGATATGTATAGAGTTAATTTAGGATGGATATTCAATTTGAGTAAATAAAATCGTTTAAAAAGTTTTCAAAATGGGACCCTAAATGATTTTTAAGATCTAATTTGCTAGTTAGATGTCTATGTTTGAGTACAATCACTATATAAAATTAGTTTAACCTTTTATGTAATTTATGTACAGTCTCAAACGAGTTTTGAAACCAGATCTCTCAAATTTATTTGGCAATTCAATGATTAGAGAATTCAGAATATTCATGTATTGGATCATTTCGAGTACAATCAGAATTATTTCGAGTCAAGTCACTTTGGCCCGGGTCATTTTCCTTAATGGCCTTTGTATGAAGCTGGATTTTTTGTATAATATATAGTCTTAACAGTATTTTATAGAAGTTTATACCACTTATTAAGAATAGGATAAAATGTGTGGACTAAGCTGGCAAGCTTCGGACTTAGTATAATGTTGGTTGTGTAAAATTTAGTTATAAAAATGGCTCTAGAGAGTAGAGAAGATTCCACATTTTTAATATACTCTCAAAAAAGTTATAGCAAATCAAAAGAAAACCACAAATTTTCATTAATCTCTTAATCTTAAGACGGGCATATTAGGGTACAAACTCATGTGGCACAACGAAGGTATAAAGATAAAAAAACCCATCTTTATAAACTGCCCACAACATATAAAGTACAAAGCCTTTTGAAAATAAACCTAAGCTAGATTTAGAACATAACTTATTAATAATAAACTTAACTGTGTATGATTCGAGTGAATTAATAATAAACTTAACTTATTATTAGTTTTTTTAGAGAGATTTAGAACATATGTGGGGCTATGAAACGAAAGTGTCGGTCTAGGGATTATGTTTTAAGGAAGGATAAATCGGTTTTTATAAAACTAAGTCTAATTCCGGACAAAAAGGCATTGATATGTATAAAAACATGTTTTAAAAGGGAGTTATTTGGATAAAAATTTATAAAAGGGAGTTATTTGAAAAAGGTTGATTATATAAGGGGGTTATTATTAATTTACTCTTAAAATTATATATTTTATAAATCGATTTTCTAACATGTGGCCAACAGGAACGTACTGACAAAGTCAAAACACAAACACAAATTCTCATTGAAGACGAGCACTATCTGTCACAAGCTGAAGACGGATAGTACCCAACGCAAGTGGATGACAAATGGATACCCCAACTTGCCCTCTCACTTGCATATTGTAAGAGGGCACTATCCGTCACAAAGGATAGTGCATGTCTTCAATGAAACATGCTGAAACAGAAATCATTAAATGGTACTCCGTACAAGGATATTTTAATTATCTATAAACAATATTTAATTGTTTTTATATTTTTCGTTTTCTTAACATATGGCTACTTGATATATGCTAGAAAAATCGCTTTTCAGTTTAAATAAGCTAGTTTGTGGGATTTAGTTTCCTACTTACAATAAACGTAAGATTGTATACTATAAATACGACTCTGTAATCCGAAAGGGTGTGATCAAGTGATTAAAATTTACGTGAAATTCTCAAGTATCTCAGGTTCAAGTCTCCACAAGATTGTTAGGATTTAGTTTCCTGCAAACCGGTATCACAACCCAGGTTGGGTGGGTTAGGCAAAAGTGTTACACTAAATTTCATAAAATTGGATAGACAAGCACTAAGTGTGGTGTGATTAACACTGACACAAAATGTGAAATCATGAACAAGGAAGCCATTAATGAAGCTTGAAGTAGCTTGATGAAGAAGATAAAAAAGTAGTTATAGAGAGAGAAGTAAATAAAGTGAGTTTGTTATATTTCAATCAGAATAATCAATGTACAAAGTGTGTTAGTTGTTTATATACAAAATGTTGTTGCTTTACTCTAACCATATTTACACGTCATCAATCCGTGTCCTATACTATGATTGGTTGTCATCAATCTACACCTTGTAACTCTTCTCCAGCTGAATCTATGACCTTCTCACATCCCCTCCTCAAGTTAGGATCCTTCATTAGAAAACACATTCCTAACTTGGAAGCCAGAAACATATGTTGCGTGTGTCCCAATGGTTTTGTCAAAAGATCAGCTAGTTGAAGATTAGTGCGAAGATGAGCAGTAGAAAGAAATCCTTCTTGTACCTTGTCTCTAACATAATGACAATCAATATTAATGTGTTTAGTCCTTTCGTGGAACACGAGATTTGCTGCTATGTGCAAGGCAGCCTTATTATCACAGTATAAAGTAATAGGCAAAGGCACTTTTACTCTGAAATCAGCAAGTAACCCATATAACCAAGTCAGTTCTCCAGCAGTATAGGACATAGCGCGATATTCTGATTCTGCAGATGACTTTGACACAGTTTTCTGCTTTTTCGTTTTCCATGAAATCAAAGAATTGCCCAGAAATACACATTGACCTGTAAGTGATCTGCACGAGGTTTGGCAAGCCCCCCAATCAGCATCACAGTATCCTTTGAGGACAAAAGCACTTCTGGCAGAGTAGAATAATGCAGCTCCTGCTGTACCTTGAAGATACTTCAGAACATGAACAACAACTTGCATATGAGGTTATCTTGGGGAACTTAAGAATTGACTGAGATGTTGTGTGGCATATGACAAATCTGGTCTTGTGAGATTGAGGTAAAGAAGTTTCCCAATAATTCGCCTGTAGGATTCAGGGTCAGGAAGTAAAGATCCCTGATCCATGCTCAGATTTAAACCCTTAGGTAGAGAAAAAGGAGCTGATTTACAGTTCAGCATACATGCATCCTTCAATAAATCATGGACATATTTCTGCTGATTTAGCATTATTCCCTCTGAATTCCTTGTAATTTCAAGTCCCAAGAAATAACGATTTTCTCCCAAGTCCTTGATGGTAAAAGCATCATGTAGCTTATGCTTAAGAAAGTCCAAGAAAGACTTATCTGTACCAGTCAACAACAAGTCATCAACATAGACCAAGACAATTGACAGCTGCCCTTGATTATCCCTGGTGAACAAAGAATAATCATACTTGGATTGAATGAAACCTAGGGATAATAAGAGTTTGGTTAAAGCAAGGTTCCATTGTCAGGAAGCCTGCTTCAACCCATAAAGAGACCTTTTCAGATGACAGACTTGTCCTGCTGAGGCCTTTGAGTATCCTTCAGGAGGTGTCATATACACTGTTTCATCTAAAAAACCATGCAAAAATGCATTGTTGATATCAAGTTGATAAATTGGCCATTGCTGAATAGATGCAACTGCCAAAAGAACTCTGACAGTAGAGAACTTTGCTACAGGAGAGAAAGTGGCCTTGTAGTCTTTTCCTTCAACTTGGTTATACCCCTTTGCCACAAGCCTAGCTTTATACCTCTCTACTGTACCATCTGGATTGAACTTGACCTTACATACCCATTTAATTTGGGGCCTATGGGTTTGTGTCCTGGTGGCAGATCAGTGACAACCCAAGTACTATTAGTTTCCAA
Organism: Heliosperma pusillum; assembly: GCA_022085475.1. NCBI lineage: Eukaryota > Viridiplantae > Streptophyta > Magnoliopsida > Caryophyllales > Caryophyllaceae > Heliosperma > Heliosperma pusillum. The sequence goes on along the minus strand of JAIUZE010001934.1, from coordinate 21,103 downwards.
TGCCTCAATTTCCTTGGACATAGCAGCTACCCACAAGGGATCTTGTTTGGCTTGCTTGTATGTGGTAGGTTCAACCACTCTCATCACATTGTTGATGGACTTCAACAAATGAGATGGATAAGATTCTTGATAAAAATGGAGAAACTATTATCATAAACCTCAGAACATGCAGAGGTATGCAGGGTTGAACAAACAAAGTCCTTCAACTTTGATGGGATGTTTCTTACTCTGTGAGATTGCCTGATGTTTGGTGCTGATGTTTCATCAATAAGATCAGCTGAAGTGTTGTGAGAAGAAGTATTATTGATTTGAGTATTACTATGTGGAGTAGTATGATGTTGTTGAGAAGTGATATCACTAGTAATAAAAGAGTTCATATTATTTGATGTATTATTATTTGGAAGATCAATGTCTTCATCAATAGCAGGGGGACAAAAAACATGAGGAAATGAGTTGTGTGAAACAGATTGTTCTTGAAAAGGAATTTGTTTGTTTGATTTGTATGGAAAAATATGTTCCTGAAATTCTACATCCCTACTTATTATGATTTTTTGATTTTCTAAATCAAACAATTTGTAGGCCTTCTGCCCATGTGGATACCCTATGAAGATGCATCTTCTTCCTTTGGGTTGAAACTTATCTCTTTTTGACCTTGGTATTAAAGCAAAGCATTGACATCCAAGAATTCTGAGATGTTCATAGGTTGGAGTAGAGGCTAATAACACTTAATAAGGTGTTTTCCATGACAGTAGAGGAGTAGGTAGTCTGTTAATGACATGTGTTGCTGCCAATAAACACTCTCCCCAGAATCTTTTAGGCAAATTAGCATAGATCATCATAGCTCTAGCTGTTTCAACCAAGTGTCTATGCTTTCTCTCAACCCTACCATTTTGTTGAGGAACTCCTGGTACACTTTTCTGATGCATAACTCCTTTGGCTACTGGCTAGGAACAACTCTAAACAAGAACTTTGTACAAGTTCAGTTCCATTGTCACTTCGTACCAGCTTAATGGTTCTTCCAAACTGTGTATGAACCTGGTTAAAAAAACTCTCTACAGTCTTACTAACCTGATTCTTATCTTGTAGCAGAAAGGTCCAGGTAACTCTAGAGTGATCATCAACTATGGTAAAGAAATAATGTGCTCTAGTTATGGAAGCAACCTTATAAGGTCCCCATAAATCAATGTGAATGAGACCAAAAATCTCATTAGCTCTAGAATAATCCCTTTGAAAGGGCTTTTTGTGTAATTTTGCCATTACACAAACATCACAATGATAAGACTGCAAATCTGAACCTTTAATTCCAGGAATATGTCTCATTTTTACAGATGAAGTATGACCTAAACGAGCATGCATAAGCTCTACAACACTATGTGCTTTACATCTATCTTCACTATTACAAAGCATGCTATGAGACTCAGATTGAACTGCATTATTCCCCATACTACTGATATAACAATCCTTATGCTCACTACCAGCAGCATTTACAGCAAATTGTTTATTTTTACTTAAACTATCTACTGAAGATGCACTCTGCCCAAATTCATTTATTGACTTGTGTTGTAACTTGTATAAATAACCTCCATCTTTGTGTCCTATAGCCAAGATGTGGTTTTCATGGTCCTGTATCACACAGGTAATAGCATTAAACTGTATGCTCAAGCCATTATAAGAGATTAACTGTATGCTCAAACCATTTTCGAGAATCTATCGACCACGACCATGATTGCATCCTTACCCCGTTGAGTGCGTGGCAAGGCAACGATGAAATCCATGGAAACCTCCTCCCAAGGCCTCACAGGAACCGTCAAGTAGGGTTGGGCATAATCCGGTCTGGACCGGAAAAATGGACCGGTCCGGACCGGAATCGACTGGACCGGAACCGGAAAAAAAAATTCCGGTCCGGTCTCCGGTCCATCATTTTTTAAGATTCCGGTCCGGTCTCGAACCGGTATTTTCCGGTCCGGACCGGATTGGACCGGAAAGACCGGAATTATTATTATTTAATTTTTTTATATATAAATTTTATTTTATTCCGGTCTAACCGGTCCGATCCGGTCCATTGGACCGGAATTTTTGGACCGGAATTAGAAAAAAGTGGGCATGTAGAATAAATTCCGGTCCAACCGGTCCGGTCCGGTCTTGGACCGGAATTTTTCCGGTCCGGTCCCGGACCGGAATTTTTGTAATCCGGTCCGGTCCCGGTCCCGATTTTTTATCAATTCCGGTTCCGGTCCAAACCGGTTCCGGTCCGGTCCGGTCCGGTTTTGGACCGATGCCCACCCCTACCGTCAAGGGAGTATACAATCCCGGCTGAAATTTGCTTTTGGCAACCTTGCAAGTAACGCACCTCGCCACAATATTAGTCACGTCTCCCAGTAATTTAGGCCAAAAGAAATGCTCCTTGAGTATCTCCACCGTCTTAGCAACACCAAAATGTCCAGCCAACCCCCCACCATGAGCCTCACGAATCAATAATTCCCGAACTGGATGTCTTGGAATGCAAAGCCGGTTGCCTTTAAAAAGAAAGCCGTCTTGTATCAAATATTCGCCACAAGGCCCAGCCTTACATTTGGTAAGTATGTCACCGAAATCCACATCATCAGGATAATGAGTTTTTAGGATCTCGAAACCCAATATCCGAGCATCGACAGTGGCCAATAACGTGTACCTGCGAGACAAAGCATCGGCTACTACATTGCTTTTGCCATCCTTATACTTCGAGGAGAAGTGGAAGGATTGCAAAAACTCGACCCATTTTGCATGTCGGGAGCTGAACTTTTGCTGCCCATTAATGTATTTAAGGGACTCATGGTCCGAATGCAAAATAAAATGGTTGGGACGCAAATAATGACTCCAATGATTAAGTGCTCTAACGATTGCATAGAACTCCTTATCGTAAGTGCAATAATTTAATCTAGCCCCTCCCAATTTTTCCGAGAAATAAGCTATGGGTCTTTTGCCTTGCAATAAAACTGCCCCAATCCCTACACCACTCGCATCGCACTCGACCTCAAAAGGTTGAGAAAAATCAGGTAAGGCCAAAATTGGTGCGGAACAAAGTCGCTTTTTAATATCGTGAAATACCCTTTGAGCCTCTTTGGTCCAAGTAAAAACCCCTTTTTTAAGACAATTAGTAACAGGCCCCATAATTGTGCTAAAATCCCGAATAAACCGCCTATAAAATGAAGCAAGACCGTGAAAAGATCGTACCTCACTCACATTGGAAGGAACGGGCCAAGTTCTAATTGCATCAATTTTAGCGAGATCAACCGATACTTCTTCACTTGAGACGACATACCCCAGAAAGATAACTTTGTCTACCAAGAAGAAGCATTTTCCCCGTTTGCCAAATAGTTGCTGCCTCCTAAGAGCTTCGAACACGCTTCTAAGATGTAGCAAATGATCCGCTTCGTTTTTGCTATACACGAGTATATCGTCGAGATAAACCACCATAAATCGACCCAAAAATAATTTTAACACCTCGTTCATAAGGCGCATGAATGTACTAGGTGCATTTGTGAGACCGAAAGGCATAACGGTCCATTCATATAACCCATGTTTCGTCTTGAAAGCGGTCTTCCACTCATCTCCCTCCCACATTCGAATCTGGGTGATAACCGCTCCGCAAATCGATCTTGGAAAATACCTTGGAGCCGTGTAGCTCATCAAGCATGTCGTCCAATCGTGGCATTGGGAACGGTATTTAATTGTAATGTTATTCACGTCTCTTGAATCAACGAACATTCGCCAAATACCGTCCTTTTTTGGGACCAGCAAGACGGGTACCGCGCAAGGACTCAAACTTTAACGTACAAACCCACGCTCAACTAACTCATCGATTTGTCTTTGAAGCTCCTTAGTCTCCTCCGGGTTACACCTATAAGCGGCTTTATTAGGTAGTGGGGCTCCGCGAACGAGGTCGATCTGGTACTCAATTCCCCGAATAGGAGGTAAACCTGGTGGTAATTCCTCGGGAAATATATCTCGAAACTCGTGAAGTAAGGAGTCCACAGAACTTCCTGCATTTATCTCGCTGTGTAAATTTCCACCCTCCTTGGCTATGAGTAAATAAACCAATTCCCCTTTATTAATGGCAGTTTCAACTTCCTGTGCTCCTACTAAGTTCAATAGACCCGCCGTCTTCTTCGTCTTGACACTCATAGCTCGTATGGCCTGAGATGACATAGGCTTAAGGATGATTTTCTTGCCCTTATCTCGCAGCTCATACTCATTACTTTTGCCTCGATGAATTACGTCCCTATCAAATTGCCAAGGACGTCCCAATAGGATATGACACGCATCCATGGGGATTACGTCGCACAAAACCTCGTCTGAATACGAACCCATTGCTAGACCAACTCTCACCTGCTTCGACACCTTCACCTTACTGCCATTGTTGAGCCAATGCAAGGAATATGGACTAGGATGATCCGAGGTGGACAATCCCAGTTTAGAAACCATTTCGCTTGAAGCGACATTGGTGCAAGTACCTCCGTCAAAAATTACGCTGCACCATTTATCCCCGACTTGGCACTTCGCATGAAAAAGTTGCTCGCGCTGATCCGCATCTTTGAATTCGTTTTGCACCTGCAAATAACGGAGCACTAAAATGGTATCGTAAATAGGCGCCTCATACCCCTCTATCTCCTCCTCCTCATCCTCATTTTCCCTGAAATTAAACACGCCTCCCAACCGCTCCTCTTCTTCGGCCTGCTCTCGCAACTCTACTACCAGAGGCAGGGGATTCCGATTTCGAAGTGGTCTCGATTTTAGTCCAGGGTTTGTTCCTGACATAATCCGTGTTAGACCCTCCCCCAAATTTGTTTTTACCCTGGGTTTCGAGTTTCAGGTAAAGCCCACAAAGGGTGTCGAAATCGGAGTAAGGGTATAATTCGACAGTATTAGCAATATTAGCATTTAAACCCCGTAAAAACCGTGCCATCTTCTGTTCCTCAATCTCCTCTAATTCCCCCATTAAAGACAAACCTTCGAACTCATCAATGTATTCCTCAACACTCAGCCTTCCTTGTTTAAATTCGGCAATTTTTCGATAAATAGAAATTTTGTGAGTCGTAGGTACATACCGTTTACGGAGTTTGCGTTTCAAAGAATCACAAGAAGCAATCTTGTCCTTCCCAGTCCGTAATCACTTTGCCTTCAACCCCTCGAACCATAACGATGCTCCTTTACTCAATCGCAAAATCGTATATCGGCATCTTTTCTCGTCACCGAGGTCTTTGAAATCGAATAATCGATCGATTTTCCGTTCCCAATCCAAATAGTTTTCTGGATCGGTACTCCCTGTAAACTCCGGAAGTTCAGAAACTTTGAACTCGTCTTGCTTCGGTCTAGGGCCAGTTCGGCTGCCAGTGGGACGGTTGCGTAACAATTCTCGAAGGTTCTCGAGTAACATATCGTCATCAAACTCTGCCATGATTCTCTTCGCGAGTAACCGAGTACCTAGAATCGTCTCGATTTAGGGAAATCAAGAGCTGAGGCTCTGATACCACTAATGATACGAATTAGAGTGCGGAAGCGATAATTTCTGTCGAGCTAGACCTATAACCCAACAAAAGACGATCGAGCTCAAGACCTATTGAGCACAACCAAGTAATTATCCAAAACACGTTTGAATAAAAACGGAAATATATTACTAACAAGCAAATAAGGAAAATTGAAGGTTTTGATTAATTTCGTGAATGAGCAATGCAGTAAAAAAACAAGGCTATAAATAGCCATCTTCTTGGCCGATCATCCGCCAAGAGCAAATGAAAGGTTCCTCACTAAATTGGCTTAATTAGGACTATTATTCTAGCTAATTAAAGCCCTTTATTGTAGCATTAACATAGCTAAATGAAGATAGAACAAAATGTTCTTTATTAAACTAAATGACATATTAATCTGCTGACGGTCCACCGCAAGCCAACAACGTCACAAAGCGAGTCCTCGACCAAAACAGAGTGTCACCGCAAAACAGAGTGCTGCCAGTCACGAAGCCAAGGTTATCATCACAGCCGTCTTTGTCACCGTTGCCCGTATATATACTAGCCTGTTCAAACTCAAAAGTTGTGTGTGCGACTTCTTATCTCGAATCTGCTCAATTTTGCCCTGTTCCGAACATTTGTTTTGTTAATCCAAACTAAGAACATTACAACAAATAAGAGGTTGCTTGTATGGGTAGTAACCAATGAGGAAAATAAAAAAAATACTTACGAGAAACTCTTTCATTTCTTCTTGTAGCATCATGATTACTTCAAGTTTGATTGATTCGTCAACATGCTTCACATGCTCCCTCACATAAGTTATAAGCTCGTTGAAAACTGAAGTTCCTTTGGTAATCACCTGCATGTGGTAATTTTGCAGTGAGTAATATAAATAAGTAGTAGTTCATAGCTGCAAACAGTAAGGTAGAAATGTACAGAATGTACCAGATGTTAATGTAGCATTTACCTTCTCAAATTCTTGCGTAATCATATTGTTTCTTTATGAGTTGCGGAATAAGAATTTCTCTGATGGCAGTGAAATATTATATAGCTGAACAGCCTGTTCTGCTTCAATGAGAAACTGACAAGCCCTCGTAATAGCGTCTGGGAAAATGTTTTTAACATTCACCAATTCATTAGGATGACCCTTTAACAATACCTGCAACATCAGTATGAAAGTTAAAACTAATCTAACTTGAGAACTCTTAAATGAATCAAACAAGCAAAAACTGTGTAAATATTTTCAAAGGGAGGAAAAAATTGAAAGGCTTACACTGCAACCAAGAATTTTAGTAAAATTAAAATTAAACGACGACAACAACAAAAATAATATTTTTTTGGTCATTAATAACTATAATAAAATTAAACGTTAATAAAAAAATAAACGACGACAACAACAAAAATAATAACATGGGTGTGACAAGAACACAAATAAACATAACAATATTTGTTATAAATACTCATAAACCATAGCAAAATTTTAGTAAATTGTCGTAAATGTGTGTGTATTGTGGTAATAAATACTAATAAACCGTGGCAAAATTATAATAAATTGTGGCAAATGTATATATATCGTGGTAAGATACATACATACAATAAATTTATTATGACAATATACATACATACAATTTTTTTTTACGGGTATCTTTGTTAACGGGGTCCAGTGCGACCGCATTTGCTGCGCTAGGTCGGATCCGGGCATGAACAGACACTAACGACACCCCAAAAATTAACCCAAAATTGGCTCATATACCAGAATCCAAATATCTTGACGAGGCATGTTTGTCGTTGTTGGCTCATATGCTAGAAGTAATATGTACTTAATTCGAAGAAAAACTCGATCTCAACCCTTTGCAGATCCTTAATGATAAGACAATCATCAAGGTTCTTAGAGAATAATGAACCGCTTTTGCCACCTATGACAACACAGCTGATCCACTTGCTTAATGAGGCAATATAGTCATATTTAGAATTGTAATACCTTTTCTTAAGTTGTGGAGCTCATTTGCATATAATATCACGATTGAACATTTTCCCTTGTGAGATTTTTCGTCCCACAACTGCATCTCTGGATGACATTGCCTATGATCTAATCCTATTGATAAATGTTCCAAAGAGATATATAATATTAGAATACTCTTCTTGCTAGGACCGATAAATGTTCCATTCTCCTGACTTACTAGGACCGATATCCCTAAAAGAGCTATTGCTCGACAAAGTTTGTCAAGCTCATCATTAGAATACTCTTCTTGCTTGCAAGACTCGGTCACATGATCAAGCAACCGAGACACTGAAAGTTTCTTATCTATCAACCCTAGACCAATAAGGTCTTCACATGTACTGCTATCTATGGATCTTGGCTCATCATCTAAAACCACTGGCTTGCCGTCGATTGGCAAGCCAGTCATGTACAGCACATCTTCTAGCCCAAAATACAGGGCTACATTTTCGAACACAAATTTACCGGTTGTTGTATCGTACTTGTCGTATAAATAATCCAACAGCTTTTTCCGGGTTTTTAATTGAAACCCAATCTCGAACACTTGGTCAAAGCCAGAACCTGAAAGTCTGTTCTTAACGACTTCCTTTAGGCTCAATCGATAGTCACCAAGCCTCTCTCTTATGTTTAAAACACCAGGAGTGTGCTCCATAGCTACAAGAAGATGTAAGTGCAATTAACATCTAGAATAACTAAAATCATAGCCTCTCTAATCGCCCAAATAAGTACAATTAACAATCACAGCAACGAAACAATGTGAAGAAAATCACAGCAACGAAAATCGATTAACACATAATTCGTTTTTATCCAATCACACACTGTGTGAAGAAACTTCCGCATTCACGGTAACATCATCCATCATAATCACAAAGAAAATCGATTCACACATAATTACTCATCAACATAAATTATGTTGAAATTTGAACAGCCACATTAGTTATGGCATATAATAAAATTATTTCAACCCCTAATTAAGGAGATTATGATTGAGATAATTAAGACAATAAAATCTTAAAGGTTTCCTTAACTCTCATATTGTATAGTTATATATGTTGGTGCTAGTGTCCTCCAGTTAGTGCAATAACATAAATAAATCTCTGTAGGTTCACAGGGTATACTTTGTATAATAATCAGTTGATTAACGTTTATCAATAACGGTTGGCTTGCTAGATAAGTTTGACGTTATTGTCATACAGATGGCGGTGATCAACTGGTCCCTAAAAGTCACAACTATAGGATGTGTTTGAGAGATGTGATTATTTGAGAAAATAATCATATTGATGCCCTATTATATGACTAAAAGGTTAGTCAGTGTATTTGACTAAAAGGTTAGTCAATGTGATGATGAGACGAAAGATAGCTGAGACGAATTAACTGTAATTCGTAAAATTGAATATAAAAAGTTATATTTAATTATAGTATATAATGTAAGCTAATTAAACATAAACCGTTATAGTTAATTGGCAAATTATAAATATACGGATATTTATAAATTAATGACGGATTATAATGTCGGTCCATGTAAAACGACGATTATAAGATATTACATTATATTGGAAGCTAAAATGACCGAAACACGGTATCCAGATACACTCGGGTTTTCGGGTCAATGGGTAGTTAGTTTGAGGAGACATAAAAATCCCCCCTGATATTAAAACCTACAAAAAAAGTGCCGTGGGGATTAAAGAAGAAGGAGAAAAAAAGTGTTTTTGTTTTCTAACCTAATTCTCTCTCTCTGCCTCCATCTCATCTAAAAATCACACAAACTGACAAAAGTTAACTGTAACTTTTGACAAACACAAAACAAAAGGTTAGCAGTAACTTTTAATTCTTTTCTAGCAATTACAAGGGCATATCTCAATCAGTCTTGGGTGTTACGATTAGGAGGATATCTATTTCGATATCTGTTCTTAGGCCTAATTTGCTAAGGACCGAAGGTTTAATTCTTTTTCTCTACATTTGTATCGTTTTTATATCTATGACTTGCATTCATATTATATAATTTTGTTATAATCCTAATTTTTAAGGGGATGTAAACTGTTATTTCCCACAAGAAGAACTACCCGCTTTTTTTTGGCCTGAAGAATACATATTATTTACTAAATACCAAAATATAATAGATATCATAAATGATCATCTTCATACTAACTTCTTATAATCTACATACCTCATTATTGTCATCCGTCTTCTCAGCCGGCTCCTCAACTTGCGTCCCCTTTTCAGAGTTATTTACCTTATAAAATTAATTAACCAATCAAAGGCATGACTGCTGGAAAGAACAAATGCAGAGGTTCAAAATGGTTAAGTCGTATTTACCTTATCGGCTTGAGGTATCAAAACCTCAGCAGCATTAGGTACCTCACCCCTCTCCTCAAGTTGCGTCCCCTCTTCAGACTCATTTACCTAATAAAATAAACCAATCAAAGGCATGGCTGCTGGAAAGAACAAATGCAGAAAAAAAGAAAGAAAGAAGAAGTCATATTTACCTTATCGGCTTGAGGTATTAAAACCTCGGCAGCAGTAGGTACCTCACCCATCTTCTCAGCCGTGTCCTCATGTATTGGCAAGGTAGTAGTGTATGCCTCTTGACCAATCTGTTGCACTACCTCACCCTTTTTAATGACATCCTCCATCATTTTCAATTCTTCTTCGGAAGGCTTGCCTACATAATTCATCTTCAGTATCACGGAGGCCAATAACTGAACCTGCACGCCCAAAATGTAGAATCAGCATTTTGTTAAAACAATAACATGTGAATTTTAAATGACAATAACAAATGGTACCATGTCAGCCTTCCCCTTATTTTTCTTCTTCTTGTTCGGGCTAGTTGTCCCATAATATTTCGTGACTCCGACATGTAATGTGACGCCCCTCAATCGACCTGGATGCTCGGGACGGCCGATCGCTCTAGCAAGAACGTCGTCACGACCACTCGGAGTGAATTTTCCTTCCGCAACCTCCTTCAGAACATTCTCCTATAATATATTAAATAAACTTAATTTTATTTTTGTTACTAAAATAAATAAATAGTCAGACATACAAGAATTGAACAATAAAGTTATTAAAAACCCGTCTAAATAAAATAATACTTACTATGTTGGCCAAGACTTCCTGATCATATTCGTTACATGTTCGGGAACTTTTAGGCGTGTGCCCTTCTTTATAAGTTACGTGCCGATTCAAGTCGGTCACTCCCTTTGACACCTACACATTAACTCAAAAATAATATATGTATACATGTATATCAAGTCCAAGTATGATTAAAAAAATCTAATATATAGATGCTACTTACGAGATTTTCTTCTATCAATATGTAACCGCCTCGAGAACCATAATATACCCCCCGCTTCTGTGAAATGTTAGCACGATTTCTGGCGCTAACGGTCTTCAAATCATATAAAATCGCAAGTAGATGAGACAATTAGAAAATTATAGATACAAGTAGAGTTTTAGAAAAATGTAACCTGAAACGTTTAGAAAAATGTAACCTTAAGTAGAGTTTTACAAAAATGTAAACATATGACATGGATACTTAACCTGAAACTTTTCAGTAGCTCATTTCGCCTTATAATTATCCCATTGTTGCTGAGTGATGTTGGGGTACTTTGTCTGTGGGCTCTTATGCATCTGCCCCGTCTCCTTGTCGACATACAAGTGTAATTTGGCAAGGTCACACCTCCACTGCCTTAAGACTGCCGCTGCCTTACGTAATAGATACTTATCATGGCAGTCGGGAATATCGAAAGCTTCCTGCATCATCATCATATATACTAATAAGCGGCTGTCTAATATCATACCTTTATACGAACCTTTATACGGCTTCCTGCCTTATGTAATAGTAACTAAAGAAATGGTGTTTAGCTAAAGAAATTATCATACCTTTATACGGATCAAGAGTAAGTTCTGCAATACATGATTTATATTCCTGAAATCATCTAAATCAATAAGCGCAAACTGTTTCGTTGTAACTCCAATCCAAGTGGATAAATGGCCAGCATTTGGACCAGTAGGAACACCTTTCACACTCCATTTTATTTCCATCGGCTTTTTTGCCGCTATAGCTGCAAGGGCTGCAGGGCACTTCGAAGCACCCCTCTCACCAGGCTTATCCCCCTTATCATTGTTTTCTACTCTTTTCCGTTTTTCACCCATGATAATCCTAAGACACTAAGACCTTCAAAAGAAATGAAATAGTAACGGAACAGAGTCATGCATACAACGATTCTAAAACCCTAAGACCTTGAAATGAATGAAATAGTAACTGAACAAATAAAGAGTCATGCAGAGATTCTAAAACTCTAAAAACTTAGAAAGGACTGAAACTAGATGATAAAGAGAACGATAAATAGAAAATGAAAACAAAAAGATGAACTTCAATCTTAAAACCCTAAAGACGAAACACAAAAATTACCTGATAATGAAAATGAGAACAGGATGATGATAAAGAGAACGAGCAGGATGATGATCAAGAGAACGAGGAGGATGATGATGATAATAAACAAAAGATTTGTGTTGTAAACGAGGATGATTGTAAACGAGGAGGATGATGATGATAATGTACGTGTGTTTAATTTACTCTATAGGATTGGAAATTATTTTTTATTAAGAGAAACTAAAGGGTTTCTTACCATAATGTTTGAGAAACTATTGACAACGGTTATACTAAACACCACCGTTGTTATAGAGTAATGACAACGGTTAAAGAACACACGTTGTAGAAAGTAATAACACTATGACAACGGTTTCTTTAATATGACCCGTTGTTGAAAGTAATAACAACGGTGGTATTATAAAGAACCGTTTTTTATAGATTATGTGTTTTTTTTTTTAATTTTTCATATACGCGCGCGCGGTATCAAAATTTGAGGCACGAAAATAAATTCATTAATTACGTTTAATTTATTTAACTTTGCTCTAAATTTAATTTAATTTATTTTACTTTGCTCTAAATTTTTATATTAAAGGCGTAAGTTACGTTTAATTATTAGCTCGGATCGGGTTTGGCCTGGGAATCAATTCCGATCGGGTTAGCTTCGGCGGGTTTGTAATTAATAACTTTATCGATCGGGTTATTATATATTATTAGTTTGGGTCGGGGAGCGAGGGTCCTTTCGGCTTTCGTGTCTGTTTCGGGAATGTTTATAATTGGGCTGGTCGTCGATAATTTCCGTGTCAAGCGGATGTGGTATATATATATCGAGTCTAGTGATTCTCGAATCGGGTCATTTTCTTTTTAATTAAGGTACTGGTTATTATAATCATGCATCACTAGCTAACCTGAAACTGATCGGGTGGCCAGTTACGGATCGGACACTCCACTATCTAGAGCTAGTAGCTACTTCGGGTCGATCGCTTTTGGGTCGGGGGCACGTGTCATTAACCTCGTACTACTTTGCAATAATATTGATGATAATATTGATGATATATAATTATTAATGATGACTTCCGGATCATTAACCTCGTACTACTTTGCAATAATAACAGATTCATCAATGCACATGCAAGTATTATATATACACGTCAATGTTTCCCAAATTAAATAATGATATGGGGTCGATCGACTTCGTTCAAGTACGCTAAAAGGGACGGATATATTGATGCATATATATATATGCTCAAATTAATTAAAAAGGACGGTTTATTGCTTTTTTACCACCTATATATAATATATATATTATTGGGTACATACGTTTTATCAACAAATAAATGGTTAATAGGCCATATTCCGATCTGGTTAGATTCGTAGGGTATGTAACTTTACCGGGTTAGTTTAATTGGGTCAGGGAGCGAGCGAGGGTCGTGTCCTTTCGGCTTTCGTGTCTGTTTATTCGTGTGTTCATTTAATTTAATTTATTTCGATCATTTAAATGTTAATATGCTAACGGATGAGGTTATATATCGAGTCAGGTCGTTTTTGCATCACAAACCTGAAATAGTCCGACCCAAAATTAATTAGCTAGTATCGGGTTATTAATTTAATTCGATAGAAATATTTATTTATTATCCGCGTGATGATGATTAAGTATCATTTTCGGGTCGGATAACTTTTAATTATTAAGTATCATTATTAGTATACGTGTGTTACTTCAAAATAACCCTAAACCCTAAACCCTAAACCCTAAAACCTAAACCCTAAACCCTTTTATATATATATATATACATATATATATATAGAGTTAAGATCCGGTGCAAACGAACATTCGGTGCAAAAAGTGGAAACGTACTACAATCATATAACTAAAACCAAATATCAGCGGGTCAAACCCAATAACTATACCCAATATCCCCCTATGACAATTTCCTCACACATTTGAATATAAACAACCCAACACGCTCCTCATCCCGGTCACCTTGCCTGAGCACGCGCCACCGCCACCGCCTTCGACATCACCAGCCGACACCACCGTCGTTGAAATCACCGGCAACACCACACACTTAAAACATCACTACCTCATAACCTTCCATCACCGCCTACCTCATTTTCCAACTGCCGTTGTCGCCGGCGACGATCACCAACCCAACAACAACCTCTACCCCATTTCCAAACTCTTGCACGCATTTATATATTGATGTATCTCAAACCATTTTTAATGTACCTATTAACCAAATTTGTGTATCCATGTCAAGATACATTAAAATATTGGCTAGATACATCAAAGATTACAGTAGATACGTCAAAGATTACAGTAGATACATTGACATCATATTACTGTAGATATGTCCGGCGAATAAAAGAGCGGAGAGAGATTGAAAAGAAACAAGTTGTAGAACTCAAGGATGGTAGAGAAAAGATGGATAAATAAATGCGGTTTTGGGTTCAATAATCGGGAATTTTAGAGGTTTCTGGGATCAATGGTGTCGTCGTAGTTGCGCCGGCATTGGGGAAGCATGACGGTGTTCGCCAACGATGCTGGATATCGCCGTCACCGACGACGACATCAGATTAGTGGTGATGGGAGGAGATGCAGTAGTTTGGGTTAGAAGAGGGTCGAGAGTCGGTGTCTGTGGTGATGTTGTTGTTTGCCGGCGGCTAGTTGTGGTGGCGGCTGGCGGAATGTCTTCCTGGTGGTGGTTGCCGGTGACTGGTTTTGGTCGTGGATGGAGAAGAGGGACATTTGGGTTTGGGGTAGTGGGATATTATGGGTAGTTAATAATATAATTAATAGTGTCAGTGACTATTTGTTGTTGAAAAAGTAGAGTATCAGTATTTGGGGTAGGTCGTTTCCACTTTTTGCACCGAGTGGTCGTTTCCACCGGATCCTAAATCTATCTATATATATATATAAATATATATATAATATATATATATATATATATATATATATATATATATATATATATATATATATATATATATATATATAGTAGATTATCGCTATTGATCAAACATCAAAATATTGAATCATCAATACAAACACTTTAAACAACATTCTTTCTCATTGATTTCATTAGGAATAACCTAGATTTTATATTAAAGTACATTACATTCATCCGACATCAAATAAATAAAGATGTTAAATAATCCGGAACAATTCCGGTTAAGAGTAAAAAGCTTTTCTCACACTGCCACCAACAATCCGGAACAATATTGATGATACTGATGACTTCCGGATCATTAACCTCGTATTTTGCAATAACAGATTCAATGCCTGCAAGTACACGTCTTGCATGTGGAGATAAGGTAGGACGGGTACAGCTCAACATATCTCTTGCGGCATCCAACCTGCGAGTATCAGGCCGACGTGGGTAGCCAGAGGACGATGATGATGACGACGCTTGGTTGACAAGTCGGACTGCTTCAAGCCTCTTAATCCAATAATCCCTTCGATGTTCAATGGATCCTTTAATCAATGGGTGATGATCAGCGGGAACTACGGCAAGAGCCTCCTCCTCATCTGCAATCAATTTTGTAAGGGTCGTCTCATCGTTGGGAAGGTTAACTGCTGCCATTGATGATGTTAATTTTTGGAGTAATTAATTAGGGTTATGTAATATTTAAAGGAGGGGTTTTGAGGCTGTATTTATAGAGGGGTTATGCTACCATTGATGATGTTCAATGGATGCTTTAATCAATGCTGGTTCTGCTGTTACAGTTGTTCTGCTGTTGTTTATTCACGGGTTTGGACTGCAATATCTTTTAATTAAAAATAATAATATTGAGAAATAACAACGGTTATTGGTTAAATAACCCGTTGTTATTACTTTCCACAACGGTTTTTCTGACTAAAACCGTTGTGATAGAGTAATGACATCGGTACATCATAGCCGTTGTGATAGAGAAATAGCAACGGTTATTCGTTAAAAAAAACGTTGTTATTACTTTGCACAACGGTTTTGCTGACTAAAACCGTTGTGATAGAGTAATGACATCGGTGCATATATACATTCACACATTTACTCAATTTACTGCATGTAAGTGCATTGACTGCATAGGAAATGTAACTGCATATATACATTCACACATTTACTCAATCAATAACGTACTGCATGTGAATGTATAGTCGTTTTGGGATTTGTAAATGCATGTGAACCAATGCATGCATGTGAACCAATGCATGCATGTGAATCAATAACTGCATGTGACTCAATTACTCCAATCAATAAGTCTCTATAAATACAGCTTCAATACAAGGTTATCAACCACATACAAAATTTCCCAACTCCAATCAATAACATATTTGCTAAACCATACAAAATTTCCCAGCCTCAATACTAACAAAATGTGTGAAACTTTTACTAAACCATATGCTTGCATCATGAAACAAATGCCTTCTCATATTGAGGGTGACTACGTTGTATGTAAAAGCTACAAGAAACTCCGCGATACGCTTATTCGAAATGGCTACTTAATCAAGAAGATGTGGCCAAATTATCATCGCAGGTACTTTACAGGGGAACTCGTTTTCGAGTTTGGGATGACGGATGCTCATCGTGCGTCCGCATTCAAACTGGCAATAATGTTTGACAAGGCCGGGCATGGGCGAAAAGATTTTATTGAGAGCACGGACCACCAGCCTGGGCCATATCTATGGGTGACTTCCAAACATGACCTCGTTGGTTCTGGCCAAGGCTGACCCGATTGATGCATATGCTCTAGCGGTGGCAGCTATCCGGGAAATTTACCCGGACTCAATTTAGTTTGTTGTTGTTGTTTGGTTGTAGTTGTTTGGTTGTTTTGGCGCCATTTGTGTGTGGCGCCGTTTGAACTTATTATTTAATAATATTAATGTTGATACGTTCATTTGTTTTTTGACTTAAGTTTAGAAGTTATAAAACTAATTCAATTCAAAGCTATTTAATCGATAAAGCAAAATTAGAATTGAACTAATTCACAAATTCAATAATAAACGACATTCAGAAAATCCAAAATTCAATAATAAGAAGTAATTAAACATGGAGACTGTATAATGAATGACCAAAAGCTAAATAATTTGGGAATCTTCAACAATGACCAAAGCTAACAAACACTAAAGACAATACATTGAA
The DNA here is from genome assembly GCA_022085475.1 of Heliosperma pusillum. Classification (NCBI taxonomy): domain Eukaryota; kingdom Viridiplantae; phylum Streptophyta; class Magnoliopsida; order Caryophyllales; family Caryophyllaceae; genus Heliosperma; species Heliosperma pusillum. The sequence continues at coordinate 4,132 of JAIUZE010001934.1, read as the reverse complement.
TTCAATAATAAGAATTGAACAATCTAGCTAGAAAATCTTAATAAGAAATAGTTGATAAATAATACCTGATTAATAAGGGAGATGATGACAGAAAGACGATTAGTGGTGCAGTATGATCGCTTTGTGATAGAGTTTTTGTATTGTAGTACAGTCGTATTATTAGTGTTGTGTGTTTTCTTCATCTTTATTTACAAATATTGACAACGGTTATTATAAACAAACCGTTGTGATAGAGTAATGACTACGGTTAAAGTAGTCTACCGTTGTAATTAATAAACACTATGACAACGGTTTGTGATTAATAACCGTTGTTATAAGCAATCACAACGGGTATATTTACAACAACCGTTGTTGTTGCTTACCTTTGTTTTTTTTAATTATAATTAGAGACAGCAATATCATAAGCACTATACACTGCAATAATAATCAGCAGAAACCAAAAAAGACAGCAACATCATAAGCAATATACACTGCAATAATAATATCAGCAGAAACCAAAACATGGAGACTGTATAATGAATGACCAAAAGCTAAATAATTTGGGAATCTTCAACAATGACCAAAGCTAACAAAAACTAAAGACAATACACTGAATGCTATAAATTCAGAAAAGAATACTCACTGCAAATAAACCAAACCAAAACCATCAAATTACTTGTCTATTTTTGAAATGTCTCAAAAATGTTGCTCGTCCATATCACTATGTGCTAATGAATGCCCCAGGCCATTTGGACGATGGAAAATTTGTTGCCAAAAGCTTTACTCCTTTGAGGAATAAGCTTATTGAGCTGGGATACTCGGTCAGCAAAATTAAGGCACAATGGGCGCCTTGGGGATTCAAAGGGATACTACTCATTCAGTTTGAAACATCAGTTGCAGATGCAGAATCAGCATTTAAGCTTGACAATATGTTTCAACTCAGAGGCCATGGTAAGAGCGACCGGGTTGCTCCGAATAGATCAACAGTCGAACCATACCTCTGGGTAGCCACAGACGAGGACGCCGAGCTTCTGAAGAATATCGTGGACTATTTCCACGTGCCGTATCCGACCATCTTGAATGGTCAGCAGTCGGCCAATTCAGAAATCGGCGATGCCTACAACCAGGTTGTGGCTGTTTTCCAAGCAATGTACACCTAAAAATTCCAAGCAACGTCCTGTGTTAGATGTTGAGTGTCAAGTGTGTGTGTGTCTGTATCAGCCTATTATAATAGCAGTGTAATGGGATGGGAGGGCATGTGGTCATGTATGATGGCCGGGAGGGCCTGTGTGTCTGTATCAGCCTATCATAATAGCAGTGTAATGGGGTTTTAGGGCATGTGGTCTTGTATCAGCCTATCATAATAGATGTTGAGTGTCAAGTGTGTGTGTCTGTATCCGCTATGGTTGTAAGATTTCCGCTATGGTTCCTAAATGCAAATCTGTTCGAGCTAATAAAGTATCAGTGCTTTACGTTTGTTATTACTATGCCGTTCCTAAGTTATTTAAAAAAAAATCAGAAAGATAGTTATTTAAAAAAATAACAGAAACTAAAAAAAAAACAAATATATAAGCTAATATCTCACATTATTAACCACCTCAGGATCGGTGACGTTTCTTGCCCGACATAGTTTCTTCGTTAACCCAAATACCTTCACCATGATCATCACACATATAGATGCTTTCAATGTTATCATGATCAGTGTCAACATTGTCGAAATAAGATACAGTGGAAGAGTGATCCATTCCCTCAAACACGACATCCTGATCATTATCCCCACCATTATCGGGTGCACCTCGTCTACTCCTTATAGATAGTACAACAGACCACTTCTTATCCATAGGATCGGTGACATAGAACACTTGTTGAGCTTGGGATGCCATTATGAAAGGATCATCCTTATTATTGCCAACTTTATCCAAATTGACCAACGTAAATTCCATTTTATCATTTCGAACACAATTGTTGTTGTTATCAACCCAGTTACATCGAAACAGAGGTATTATGAAATCAATGTAATCTAATACCAATATTTCTTGAATAACACCATAATAAAGGCATTTTCCCCAAATAGGTTTTTTATCTTTTGAAGTAACAAAGTGCATTGCCTCAAATTCAGAACTCACACCACTATTTTTCATTGTGCTCAACTCATCTTGCTCGCGGGTGTAAAAAAGTATAACCATTAATAGCAAAACCGCTGAAAAAAGTGGCCCTGACATTTGGACCTAACCCAAGACGTAGTAACCTAGGAGAGAATACATCACCATACAAATTCTTATACTCCAAGACAACACAAATTCTTATACTCCAAGACAACATTCCTAAACCACTCTCCAAACGTCTTCTTATGCTCGTTTGCAATCCACATCTCGCTCTTGTTTGGGTGATCGTATTTGAGCTCATCTTTGTGTTGTTGAATATAAGGTTGCACCTCATCTTCGTTGTTTAGCATATACATATGTGCTAAATGTAACATGTCACGTGCCACAATTTTTTCAACCCGGCCCGTAATACCTTTTCCGGTCATCCAGTCACTATGACGATTCTTTGGAACGCCAATTAACTCCTTAGGGGAGAGATGAGCGTAACAATATGCAAGAGCTTCGTCTAATATAGCACGTTCAGCAATACAACCTTCTGAACGATACCGATTAGATGTATAGTCCTTGTACACTTTCATCAATCTTTCGAAAGGATACTGATATCTCAAGTACACGGGCCCAAGGTACAAAATCTCCCTAACCAAGTGAGTGGTCAGGTGAATCATGATAGTGAAGAAAGAGGGTGGAAAATACATTTCAAAATGACAAAGAGAGGTGACAACGAGGCCCTGCAATGAATCCGCATCATCGGGATCGATGACTTTATCGCATATGGACTGGAAGAAGAGACAGAATCTGGTAATAGCATATCGTACCTTTTCAGGTAAAATGGAACGAATAGCCACGGATAGTAATTGTTGCATCAAAGTGTGGCAATCATGTGACTTTAACCCGGTGAGTTTTAGATCTTGCATCGACACAAGGATTTTGATGTTGGACGAATAACCATGTGGCACTTTAATTCCATTCAAGCATGCACAAAATTCTTTTTTCTCATTCCGTGAAAGGGTATAAGCTGCTGGCGGTAAAAATGTACCATTACCTCTCTTCTGTGGTGCCAACTCTAGCCTAATACCCATCATTTGCATATCTTCCCTAGATGCGGCGTTATCCTTTGTTTTACCGGGAACATTCAGGAGGGTATTGATAATATTATCACATACATTTTTCTCAATGTGCATGAAATCGAGGCAATGCCTGACCTCCAGGTCAGGCCAATATGGAAGTTTATCAAAAAATATGGATCTTTTCTTATACCCACGAGTAGACAATTTAGAGCCGTTCTTCTTCCCATATTTTATCTCAAGATGCTTTACTTTCTGATAAACTTCATGCCCACTCAAAATTCTAGGAGGTTGACGATGTTCTTGACGTCCATTAAATGCTTTCTGCTGCTTGCGATAACAATGGTCAGGATCCAAGCCCCTCCTATTTCCCAAATACACATACTTATGAGAACACTTCAAGTATTTAGACTCGATATCCTCCCCACACAATGGACATGCCTCTTTCCCATGCACCGTATGCCCAGAAAGGTCGCCATAAGCCGGATAGTCGGTTATTGTACACAATAACATCGCTCTCAAATTGAAAGTTTAATTCCTATATGCATCAAATACTTCTATCCCACTATCCCACAAAATTCGCAAATCATCTAAAAGAGGTTCCAAATAGACATCTATATTATTTCCAGGTTGTTTAGGGCCGGAAATTAACAACGACAACATCAAGTACTTTCTTTTCATGCACACATATGGAGGTAAGTTGTATATTGCCAACACTAATGGCCAAGTACTATGTTGGGTACTCATGTTTCCATGTGGGTTCATTCCATCAGTGGACAGCGCTAGACGTAAGTTTCTAGGTTCAATGCCGAACTCGGGATACTTAGCGTCGAACGATTTCCATTGCATACCATCTGCCGGGTGTCTTAGCTTCCCATCATTTATTCTTCCAATTTCATGCCAAGTTAACATTTTTGAATCATTGCTATTCGCAAACATCCTTATGAATCTTGGTATCACTGGAAAATACCATAACACCTTAGC
>JAIUZE010001933.1:0-30612 GCA_022085475.1 Heliosperma pusillum | reverse complement strand
AAACAGCCCATTGAGCCCAAATCAGGCCGTGAGGCCCAAATCAGGCCCATGTGGGTCCGGCCCAAACTCAGCCCGTGGGTCCCACTTTGGGACTTGTGACGGTTTTTGAGTTATCGTCATTTTTATCGTGTTTTGTAATATTTAGCAAGTGGGAAATATTAATAAGTAAAATATTTAATTAAAAAGGTTTTTTCATAAAATTAATATTTCTCACATGTTAGAAATTATAATATGAGTTTATAGTTTAATTTACTATCCTTGTAGTCAATCGGGTTTTCGGAAATGTTAAATATTTCACATGTTAGAAGTTTTAATGAAATAACATGTTTTGAATATGTTGATTTTGATGTCTATGTCTATGTGATAAAGACTCTTTTTCTAGCCGGTTTGATCCAACGGGTTTGGTCAAACTAAGATCTAGTCAGCCCCGATTTGACTGATGACCCGTCGCGGGACTCGGGTCGGGGATTTGTCTTCAAGTATGGTTGTATTTAATTAATGAATTAGCCTTAGTCGATATGAGGCGATATGATATTTGATTATTATTTATATGCAATTAGTCACATGATAGGATGTTTTTCCCGTGACTGTTTTGATTATATGGTTGGTGTCGTGTTGACTAAGTACCCATAGAGAATTACGATTATATGGCATGTTAAGTCGTATCTTGCCCATGTTTTAAAGGTAACCTCTGAGTTAAGATATTAGTTTGGTTCGGCCATTGTAATTCTAAATGAGTATCTTGGACCATGACATTGATAGGTCCGTACTGTCTTTAACGAGTATATAGTTCATGGTTAATAGCTTTTGTGTCTCGGCTTGGTGGGTTTATATCCAAGTCGGGGCATGGTTACCTAATCCACTTTGGGGATGGAGCCAGCTTAAGTACTAGCCATCTCTGCTTAGGGGGTCGCCTAATAGAGTTTCTCATAGACGGTTATGTCATGGGACGGGGAACGGAATAGCTGTTGTCGCTAGGTCTGATCAGTCTAGGACTAGGATGTTTTCCTACCTTGTGGTATAGCCTCGAGTTACAGAAGTCGACTATCGGCCGTGCTAAGAACTTATGCCTGGTTGTAGACGTATTGGTCTTTCATGTTTGTATGATTCTATGAGTTCTAGAAGGTGAGATGCAAGCCGGCTAGGATTGATAGAGTTTGGATTAACGGTTGTTAACTGATTCACATGATTACGTGTTGATTAGGGTTTGAGTGTATCAGGCCATGTTCTTGGGTAACCGCTGAGCCAGCATACCAGCTTCCCTACCTCGAGTTATATTTTATTATCGGATTCACATGATAGCTTTCATATGATAGGTTATATGTTAGTTATTTGTTTCATAACATGAAAAGCATATCATATATGTTAAAGTTTGTATTTCCCATATACATTGCTTTTATGTTATTCATGTTTAATTAAACTCGACATTTCGTGGCTGGGAGAACTCGGAGTTACTCCCCACTGACCGTGGCTTCCGTGTTTATATTTAATGCGGTTGGCAGGTTTGTGATGCATACATTGGGTACATTGACGAGCTAGCGAGCGAAGTATTTACCTTGGACCTATATTCGGTTCCTAGTTTGTATATTATTGTACACACTTTTATTTCCGTATTTATACGGGAGATATGTCTCCCGTCTTGTACATTTCGTTTGTAGAATATTATTTCCGTTTTGTAATGACCTTTTTATTTTATGACACCTTCGTTTTGTACTATCTTATTTCTTTTATGTATTTAAATAATTTTTTTTCTTTCCGCAAATTTGAGGGTGTCACAATATACTACATATAAATATAACAATTTGTCCAACATTAAAAAATTATCATAAGGTGGAGTGATCATAAATATGATTATCGCACGGGCTTTTAAACTATTTTTTTACATTGTTATGTTAATAAATGACTTTAAAAATTTAATGAATGACATTTAAAATATTTTTTATTATTCTAATATCAATATAACAGTTTAGTAACAGTTAAGAAATAAATATTATATGAAAAAAGATGGTGTACTACTTAGTTTGTTATTAGTCCTACATTGAAGTACTATGTATGTATGGTGAAAATATTACCTATAAATAGTAAATTATCCCACATCGAAAAATTACTATAACATATAGTGATTTTATGATTATAAATAGTAGTCATTCTTGAATTTAGGTATAAACCCACAATTTTTTATATATCTTAAGTATTGTGTTGAAGAGTTCTTAAAAATTTGTATTATAATCGTTACAATAGTAAAATTTACATCATAAAAAATTAATTTAGAAAAGTATCATAAATAATATTATTTTGATGATAAACTACATAATGTGTTATTAGTCTCACATTTAAAAATAATGTATTTGTCGTAAATATATATACTAAGTGTAAATCACGAGGTGGAATGATCATAAATATGATTATAAATAATAGTCATTTTATTAGTCTCTTAAATATTGTCTTAATGAACTCTTAAAAGTTTGCATTATTATCTCTATAATAATGAATTTACATCATCAAACTTAATTTAGAAAATTTAGGAAAGTATTATATAAATAAGAATTTTGATGGTGTACTACTTAATAAGTTATTTGTCCCACATTGAAATATAATACAAGTGTGGTAAACATAGTACGTATAAATAGTATAATTGTCTCACATCGAAAATTATCATAAGGTATGGGGTGATCCTATAATTATAAATAGGAGTCATCATTGGTACTTAGATATCAACCTAAATCTTTTAAGTCTTTTAAATATTGTCTTAGAGAGCTCTTAAAAATTTGTATCCACATTAGTGAAACTTACATTATCAAAAATGAATTTAGGAAAGTATTATAAAAAAATAACGTGATAAATCTTTTATTTATCTCAATACATTTCTTATATTATATTCAAGTGGTGTTTATAATTTTTATATAAAACCTTTTACATTTCATTTTGCAAAAAAAATATTGTGAAAATGAGTCACCCTTCGAAGTTAGATATTCACCCAAATTTTTTTGAATTTCTTAAGTATTATCTTACAAAACTCTTAAAAGTGTGTATTATTATCCCCACCTTAATGAAATTTACATCATCAAAATTAATTTAGGAAAGTATCATAAATAATAATTTAAGAAAGCATCATAAATAATAATTTTAATGGTAAACAACTAAATATGTTATTTGTTCCACATTGAAACATAATGTAAGTGTAGTAAAAATACTATGTATAAATAAATGAATTGTCCCACATCGGAGAAATATCATAAGCTGGAGTGATCATGCGATTATAAATAAGAGTTGCCCTTGAACTTAGATATCAATCCAAAATCGTTTAAGTCTCTCAAATATTGTTTTAGAGAACTCTTAAAATTTTGTATTAATTATGAAAATAATATAATTAGATTCGTGGTAAAACAAAATGGTGTCATTACAGTATAAAATCTCATATTATTTGCACATACCCGATGTAATTCTTAGTATGTTATATATCCCACCTTGAAAAATAATGTAAGTGTGCTGAAGATACTAATACCTATATATAGTAGAATTGCCCCATATCGGGCAATTACCATTAGGTAGGGTGATCAACCCAAAATATTTTAATTCTCTTAAACATTGTCTTAAAGAACTTAATTCTTAGGTACCTTGAATCATTTTTTGATTCATAATATAGTTCAAATATAACTTGACTCTTGACAAGGTTGGTAAAATATGTTTAAAATAGAAGTTGAATGAATATATCAATATTATTTTCTTAAAAATTACGGAGTATATTTACAAGTTAATTGTTATAGGAAAATTATGAAAATGACATTAACGTAAACCCGTGCATCGCACGGGCATGAAATCTAGTTTAGAATATAATCGCTATTTTAATGGAAAGTGGAGAAACTATGTAAACGTTGATAAGGAAGTAAATATTGCTTACCATTTTGTCATTTTACGTGTGATTCATCATCTACGAGTAATACACTAATACAAGTGAAGCCCTTAATTGTTATACTTCTCTGATCCTTTTCTTTTTTTCGTTATTTTGCATTTTCTTATGGCGAAACACATTATTTACATGATACTAATATTGTATCTAATGTCTCCCAATATATACATGTCTTTTTTATGTTATTTTTTTTTATCTTTTAAAGCATACGGTTTCTCAGGTAAATGAAACTTCGATGAGTACTCTGTACTTAATACAACGTAATATGGAGTATCATCTTAAGAAATATGATAATTATCATTATCCCTCACTGAATTGGATAATAACTTTATTCATCAACTTTCTCTATACCTATATATTACTGTTGTCCCTTTTTTACTTTTTGATTTTTGTTTTCTCATTTTAATATGTAAAAACAAGGAACCCCTAACGCCATTGACATTAGCGCGATAAAAATACCTCGATATAAGGGAGTTCTAGGAATTTCGAACTATTAGACTATACAACTGATAGTATAGATTCAGTGGCGGATCTTGGTTCACGTGGGCTTGGGCCCGGCCCACCCCGATATTTAGGATATATGTTATACAATGGCTAATTTATTCATAATTATTAATGTGGTTTACAATGTAGTCTTCTAGACGAGAGACCGGGGTTCGATACCTGTTGTCCTCATTAGTTATGTTTTTTTATTTTTCGTATGTAAAATGTAACAACTTGAATTCTTGGCCCACCTTCACACTTTTCTCAAGGTCCGCTACTGTATAGATTTGAAGCCTTATAAAAATAAGTTGAGCTTATAGGTATATTTTACGAGCTCTATTGAAAAGAAAATGAGTACCTACATATAAATTTTAAACTCAAAATATTATAATGAAACTAAAAAACAATACATATAAGCTCAATTAAATTTTAATTTGATACCTAAAAAATTAAAATGTAACTAAAAAGTTTTAAAAGCTCGAAAAGATTGCATATAAGCTCAATTAGATTGGTATGGGATTTACCATGCTCATTTACATCTGAATGTAGAGTCTTATTTGTTAGGAATTTCTAAGTGCCAAGTTTGAGGTCGCGCATAAAAGAGGAATTAGAATCTTCTCCATGTCTTTCTATCCATTTCTCCCCACACACCTATTTAATAATATATTTCTCTTTACACAATATTAACCTTTATTTCTATGTATAAATCTATAACCGTTCGATGCAGCCATAATGCAATCTAAACCGTTAATAGGAACTTACCTCTCCATTTCTTTAAAATAAATGGAGAGGATCTTTTCTGTACAAAAGATGCCAATTGCAAAAAAAAGTGCAAGCAAAGACCAAACTCGGAAGCAATTATATGGGTAGAGAATTTATTCACAGCCGAGACTCCTAAGGAGTAAGAGAGCAACAACTAATTTTTCATACTAAATATAGAAAGGGGATAATAAAAATGAGATAAACTTTGAAGAAAAAAAGAGTCGAGGGAGTAGGTTATTTTAATATTAAAACACTATAAATTCTTGGAAATACAACTTATGTGATAATACGAAATTAGGTAAATGAATAAAAAAATATAAAGCATGTATATCATTGATTAAATAAATAAATCTAATATGTAACACGAGTTTGGCATATGAGGTGATAAAGACGGTCATTACAATTTAGACAAAACTCAAGCTAATTAAGTCGAGCAGCCAGATGAATTTTGATGTATTGGAAAATAATAGTTTGTGAAATACAGTTAAGAAATTCTCTTGGAGAATGATGGGAGAAGGGTTTCAAACATTGTACCGATGAACGGTAGTCAAATAATGGGTTTACATCGTATCCATATAATATTCACCTCAAGCATCAAACTCCAATAAATTCTTCATTAGCGTTGATAAATTTGATGTTCCATCAAGCTTTATCCACTACTGATGATATAAATTGATTGAATCATCACGAATTTTGTTAAAAGAATGAAAATCATAATAATTTAGTAATTTAGAAGGCAAAAGTTAAATGTATAAAATAGTAGAGGAAAAAGTCGAGTCAAGTTGCCTTTTTTTTTTTTAGAAATACAAAGAGCAGACATATAAAGTGAACGTGATGCACATCGGGTATGCTTTTAGGGTATGATAGTTACTATATGATGTTGCATATACAAATTTTTATTACTTTATACTCGCCTAGAGGCACATAATTTTTTTTTTATTATATGACAATTACAATATTTACATTATTTATAATCCAATTATGAAGATCGTCCCGTGCGGGCACGGGTTCAAAGCTAGTTACTGATATTAGAGGATAGATGAAGCAAAAACATACGGTAAAGATTAATTGAAAAAAAAACTTCTTAATCTTAACGAATGTATTCATGGTAAGAGATAACAATAATATATTTCCATAATAATTGGCTTATTACCATCCAAGCAAAAAATTACGAGTGATATAAAGTTCCAAAAAAGAAAATACTCCGTATATAATAAGAAAATAAATACGAGTATATATAACAATAATAAAAGGAAAATATAAGAGGGATACAAGTCATGATAACGTAACATAACACAAAGATATTCAGAATTCTTTTGTAATAAAGTTTCCAAAAACAATACCCACCCAACGACCCATTGTCCACATACCACTCATATCTCATCCACTTTAGTATTATTATTATTATTATTATTATTATTATTATTTTTTTTTTTTTTTTTTTTTTATTATAAGATGCGCGCAGCTTTCATTAAAATAAAATAAAATGAAAGGTTTACATGAAGTTGGTGGGGAGCCGAGAGACAATCTGGGCCCCCACCCCCTTAGCTATAGCAAAGCTAATCCTAGTAAAGATGCGCGCAGCTTTCATTATTATTATATTATATAATATTATATTTATATTTTCTTTTAATTATTCGTATTATTTTCTGTTGAACTATGAAACCCTCATTAGTCATTAGGGTTAGCTCCTCCATGTATAAATATAGGTCTCACATCCTTCATTTGCATAACCAACTTCTCCACTTCCTCTCACATTTATTCTAAAGTTTTATTTATATTTAATATATAAATATATAAATATAAAGTAATTAGGGTTAGTAAGAAAAGAAGAAGAAGAAGAAGAAGAGATAGATTCGAAGTGGAGCTCCATGAAATCCAAAAGAGGGGCAAAACGGGTAAAATACAGCTGCATAGATATGGATATCCAAAGTCCTATTCGGGTCAAGTATTAGATAGGACTCAGGCTTTGCATATCTTTGGAGCTGTTATTTGCCCTTTTTCTTTGTTCTCCCTTTGGATTGAAGGGAGCTCTACACCTTTTTTCTTTCTCCTTTTTTTTTTAATATATTATTAATATTTCTATTTGTTTTTTTTAAACGGTTTTACATAAATTTATTGTTTATTTCCACTAAAAATATACTGTTGTTAAAAGGGTCCCTTTTGCATTAAATTTAGTATTAGTATTATTTAACCTTATTTTAGTCCATTCTATTGTTTTTACTATTTGAAGATTGTTGTAGTTCATGAACTAGGTGTTTCTCAAGTAATAATTTTATTATTTTAGCATTATAATTTATTTATTTTATTGCAGTTTTTGTTCTTGACCTGGATATAATATATGTTTATAAATGCGTTTCCATTTTATTTGAATTAATATTAATATCAAATTATTTTCTGTTATTTGTCTGATTAGTTATTTTATTGTTCAAATTTATGGATTTGGATAATATGCTTGTGTTTTACTCCTTTTTTGCCGTTATATAATTCCCTTTTTGAACCTCGATTTATTTCTATGTAAATGTAATTTTTAAGATTTTTATTTTCAAGAAGAAATTCCTTTTATTCATCAAATATAGTGAAATAAAAGGATAATAAATATTGCAAGTATAAGTAGAAGATTTTAATAAAGCATTAATTTAATCAAACTGTATTACTCCACAGTCCATATGTAAAGCCTGTTGGTATTCAATTTTGTTTCTTTTTGTATAATTTAATTTGATTTATTGTGAGATGTTGTCTTATTCCTTTTTATTAATGAATAATATATTGATTATCATCTTATTACCCATTCAAATTCATGAGTTGTCAGCATTAAATATTATGCTAGTGAAGCCATTTTTCAAACTTGGAGTTTATCTATCATTTTGCACCAACTCTTATTGAAGACGTGGACTTTTCGTCACAGGCGGAAGACGGGCTAAACGTTGCAAGTTTTATGATAAATGTTGCTATTTGTTTGACAAACTTTTGTAGCTTAGAAAATTTGTCTAGTTACATTTCGGCTTATATAGGTCACATTTTCTTTGTCTTTAGCTCGTTATAAAATGTAATCCGTCTTGAGCAAGACCTATCGATGATTTTGTTATGATGTCATTGTCCTAGACAGCTAGACTAGATGACTAAATCGATCTGAGCATGTTTGAAATTAATAGAACCCTAATTTTTTGTTTATGTTTCATTTAGTGACTACGTTTATCTTTACAAATTATTATCGAACCATCACGTACATTTTCATAGTTTTACGCAAAGATTGCGTTAAACAGATCTAATCAAAAGAAAATCATGATTAATTTAGTTCTCCCTTCAACTTTCAATAATCAACTCTACAAATTTAATCAAAATATTATTCACATACAAGTATATTCTAAGGATGAATAATATGCTTCGCATATTTTCTCTAGGTGAATCAAATTAGTTATCGCAGAAAATGTTGTAACAAAAAACGATGTATATGCTTTAAGTTGAGCAAAGGGCAAAGTTAGTGGCATTATTTATCTTTGGTTACTAGAGTTATTTATTGAAATTTGAGTTGCGAACTCATTCATGTTAAGTTTATTAGTCAATTATACGATAACTGATCGACTGAATAAATTTTACGTCTTATTTTAATACGATTAAATAAGATTTAATTTAGTAATTATTTTTACGATAGTGGCATTATTATTTTTACGATAGTGGCATTTTTAAAGTTGAGCAAACGATTGTGGCATTATTATTTTTACAAAGTATTTTTTATTATTTTGAATTAGGGGAAAGGTAATTACTAAATATTAGAGCATCTCCAATGGTTCACCAAAAGGACTTGCTTGCAAATAAAAAAAATTTCAAGCTACTTGCTTGACCATTGGAGAGCTCCACCTAGATTAGCTTAAATTGAGCTAGTAGCCCCATGGAGCTAGTAGCTCAAATGGAATGTATTAATTAAATGAGTATTTTTAATTTTATTTTTTTTAGGTAAAATAATGAAATGTATTAATTAAATGAGTGATGTGAAAGGTAGTTGATATAACACTAGTAGCTTACCATTGGGGTAGTTTGTAGCTTAAAAATGTTTTAGCTTGAAAATCCCATGTGGCAAAGGTAAGCTAGTTGCAACTAGCTTACCATTGGAGATGCTCTTACAGTACTATTATTTTTTACCGTCTTAACTTAAGACGTCACCTACATTTGATTAAAATTCATAATAATCAACTAATAGTGAAAACACTGCGTTATACTCCCTCCAATTTTTCATTTTCTTCCCCTTTTCATTTTAAGTTAAGTGTGGTGATGTTTCCTCTTTCCTTATTTGTGAGTAGTTGTGTGGTCCAAATTTAATTGAATGTGGGGTAGTGTGTTTTGTGTGGTCCAAAATGATTTCCTTAATCCTTGTGTCGAAAAGAAGAGGGAAGAACATGTAAAATTGTAGGGAATATAATTTTTCACTTATTTACAACTATCGTGTTATATTTACTCGTATGAAGAATATACTCCGTATGACATTAGATTTTGATTTGCTTTTATAAAAAAACATGTAGTAACAAAGATTATTTGAGTATTATTTATTTTGATGTAATGTAAATTATGTAATACCGAGTATATTCATCGTACAGAATTGAGCAAATAATAAGAAGTATTTGTAAATAAAAGAAGAAATAATTTCAGTAAGTTGGTTTCTTTATAAATGGAAATTAAATAGAAAAGATAAAATGAAGAAATAAAAAGGTGTTTAAGGCTGTCTTAGTTTATTGACTTTATGGGGAGGATCTAATGTGAGATCGTCTTTATGTTGTTGGACCATTCTGTAACCTTTATTATTGAATGCAGTTTTTGTTATTTTTGCAGACTCTTCACTTTTTCATTGATAGTTTTAACGTTTTTCGTCAACCTTTTGTGTTTGAAGAATTTCCATGCTAAACTTTAGGGTAACTTATTCATTTTTCACAAATTCTCATTTGTGACGGACACTATCCGTCGCAATCTTAAGACGGATACCATATTCTCTCACAAAATACCCATCAAGGGTGAGTGGAGAAACACATGGGGGGTGCCCACCTTGTCCTCTCTACCCATTTCCTCTTACAAAATACCCGTCGCAAGATCCGATCCGTCGCAAGCAAGACCTACTGTTTATTTTTACCCTAGTAATTCCTCCTTCAATTCGAGTTAATCTTTCTTCAGACGGACTATTTTTAGTATGTATTAATAAGACTGAGTTTTGTACCCAGTTTACGGCTAAATGTAACAACATTTGAAAAATAATTAAGTTACCATTAGCTGAAGTTTGAGATAACAAATTAGGTCGTAATGAGGTGAAGTTTGATAACTTGTAGTGAGGTGACTTTCAAACAATGTTTGAGATAACAAATTAGGTCGTTTCAGATGTTCTTGAACTCGTTGGAGTAGTCGGAATACAAACTTTACACGGGTTGTCAACGCAGTGGTCAATGGTGACCTTATGTGGTCGATTGGCATTTAAAGTAAGACTTGTTAAAGATGGTCAATTCACTTCCCTCAAGCCACTATCTGCAACCAACCACCACACAAAAAAAATACAACTACGACCTACCTTGTGCTCCCCTCTGTCTATATACTAAATTTCGGACCAAACAAAACATGATAGCGACATACTTTATTAAAAGACCCACAAAAAACTCTTAATCACCCGCTACAATCTCAAACTTATAATATCCTCTCTGGTCACCTTAGTTTACACACGAATCAAACACATTATAAGGCCAACTTTTGCCACTACATTGACAACCCCTATAAACCAAGTACCCAGCTCCCAACTTTCCAACGAGTCTAAGAATACTTCAAACCACTTCGTTTGCTCTCTCCAATATCGGATTGAAAGTCACCTCATTGCAAGTGGTCAAACGCTAGGCAAAATGCAGAGTACTCCTGCCAAAATGTCGTGTTTGACAATTTTTTTTGATTGAAGGTTGTGTTTGTCAATTTTTTTTTGATTAAAAGTGGTGTTTGGAATTTCGCTTTTTTTAAAGCTTGTATATGACAAAAAAATCCATTAATTAATGAGGAATTAACAAAAAGTTATTTGAATTACAATTTAATGAAATTAATAAATAATACATACGTCAAATAAAAACGATTTAAACTGAACAAATTGACGATATTAAAGTTCATAACTTTGTGCAAGATCTGTTTTCGGCGATTTTTTTTTTCCGAATTGCTTATCTCGACGAAACGAACGGAATGACTTTTTTACCTAGTCCATTTGTGTAAACCACACGAATGTGGGTAAAACATATAAATGGGCCTAGCCCAACTATATAGATTACAAGAATTAGCCTAGGCAATTTGGTAAATCACATAAATGGGCCTAGGCCTATTTGTGTTGTTTACATGTGTTTTTCTTCCATTACGTTGGTTAAGGCTTAAGATTGGATAAGTGATGTAAAAAAGTAATCGCCGAAAACAAACATCCGAGTGCAAAGTTATTAACGTTTTTAGTTTTTTCGTTTTCAATCGTCAATTTTTGTCGAAATTTAAATTGTTGTTATTAATTATCGTTTTAACAATATACGAGTATACATGAGTTTTTCAAACGAACAAATAAAAGGAAGGACAAAACGGAAAATTTATTTAAGAAAAAGAAGGGGTGTAGTAAATAAAACTAGTTAGGGGCGTGATATAGAAAACTCTTCTTATATTGTATCAGATGTATTTTACATTAGTTTTGCTATAACAAACCCTTATATTTTGATATAAAATACCTTATACAATATATAATAAAGTGGGAAAACAAAATGTTTAGATGTAAAATATTTTTGAGAATAATAATCAATAAAATGTGTTCTTTTTACGGAAAGTTCCCGGTAAGGAAAAAAAACTATACGGAGTATATACATAATAAAAAACATTATTTTTCATAAAAAAATCCAAAACTCAAATTAGTTAAGGTGTGTAATTTCTTAACTAAAAAATAAACATAACTTCACGCATTTGCACGTGTCATCTGACTGTCTCCAGATTCTCTGCCAAATTGCGGGCATCAGGCAACCCAACACAAGAATATTAGCGTTATTTGGGATGTTGATTGTTGAATCACTTTTTTCTTTCTTTCAATGTATTTGTTTAAGCTTTATCTCACGCATCTTAAATAATCTAGCCCATCGGCTAGCTAGAAGTGTGTTGGGCTTGTAGTAGTTAAAATTATTTTTAATTAATTTTTTTTTGCTTGGCTAACATTATGGAGTGTAACAAAAACCGCTTATCGTTCTCCCAAGGAATAAAAACTCTTGCATATCTTATTAATGCATGATGAAATAATGGAATTTCTCAAGCATGTATTTCTCTTCAAAAACAAGTTGTACGTCCTTATACTCATTTGATATTTACACAAAATGTTATTGTATGATCTGTCTATCAACCCCACAATTAAACACACAATTACATGACCTACCTATTTTTTTTCTTTTTTACCTCTCATTTTTCCACCTTCTCAAATATTCAATATTCTCCCATGTTACCATTAATGTGGATCGAAGGGAGTATAATATATAATCCCTCATGCCTCTCCCATCTTGATGTGAGTACTTTTGAAACAGCGTCATGGCTTATACAGCTACTCACATCAAATGGGCGTAGGCGCGCATTTTAAACCCATATGCGAATATAACATGGTATCCCAACTCATGAGCAGAAAAAACCTATATCGACTCATTAATTGTTTGTGTGCTCTTGTCATACGCCCAAGTCCCAACATTAAATGAATCATTTTGCTTACTTTCATCATATATACTCTCGCCGACTGATTATAACTGATTGGAAAAGAATAATGTAGATTCATTCTTTATAATGGTAATACATTTTACAAAATCTCACCCCCTTATTTTCTACTACAATTTAAATATAAATAAAGAATATATATAAAAAAAAAATCAGAATTTCACAAGATGTAATACATTGAGACCGAATGTCATAAACTCTCATCATCTAATCCATTTTTATTCACCTTCAATAGAGTATAAAAGGTAAGCAAATGATGGAGACGAAGAATGTATATACAATAATCCAACATTTGCAAATCATCCAAACTTCAAAACTTTAGGAGAAAACCTCAAAAGTCTAGTTAAGCTACTAGGCATGAACTTCCTAGCAAACAAGTAACATATATTAGTCATCTCTCCATTATATTCACAAGTAAAGTTATTCCTCAACTTTTTTAGCAAATCAATTGTAACTCTGGGCCTCTCATATTTACCCGGATGAGGCCCAATAATAGACCAATCAACCCAAGTAACTGTCCTATTACTATTCTTTTCCCAAAACTTCATACCAATATAAGTAGGCAAGTAATGTTCATCCCCATAACATCTATTCTTGCAATATTTTTGAAACAAAGGAAAATACGTTTGATCCGATATTACTTGAACCGCGAGCTCACGGTCTATCTCGAACCATTGAGACCCTTTTCGCCATTGCAAGAGGTTAATTTGAGGACTCATATGACGGTCATAACGACCTCTACCTGTAGGACCTTTGTCATCGTAAACTTGAATGAAATTTTTAGTAGAGTTTATAAGGTAGGAATATATAGTTGAGAAATCGAACAATGGGATGCATGTCTCCGAGTGGAGAACGAATCGTTGGTTTGATTCATCGAGAAGAGCGTTGGCTAGTAGGCGGCGCTCTGCCTCGACCATATTGATATCTCCCCATTGCACCGGCTGTATAAGAGTAAATCATCATTGTGAGTCTAATTGTAGAGAATAAAGATATTATTGCATGCACAAATTCATGTTTCAAAAGAGGCGACTCGTCTTATTGCTTCAGACGAGTCAAGTCCCCTAACAAAAGAGGGGACAAGTGGGAGGATAATATATAATCTCCTCACTTGCTTTTTTGTGAGGGGGCTTGACCCGTGCAAGACCAACTGACATGCATGATATACTAACTAAATAAACATTGTTTCGTGTAATCTTTCCGGAGTTTTCGAACTTGATCCCTCGGGATAAAATGCACTAGTGTAATAACCAAGCTCAAATCCGAACATGGTTTACATATTGTAATTAGATGATAAATCCTAAATCGAGATTTTTGTAACAATAATCCCAATATATATTTTCAAAATGTCGATTTCTATTATTTAATATTTCCTTCAATCTAATCTAATACTACGTATGATTTTTAACATCGTCTAGACAACCCAAACGAGCACGAAACATAACATGAACATAATTTGTTAGAGGCTCATTGTCTTTGCCTAAATTAAACAAATTGAGTACATAATGAAAACATACTAAAAATGGTACCCTACTAATGATTGAAGAGTGCACTTTTATATGATCTTGACCTCTTTCTCCCAAAAGTGGTTAAATCTTTTAATCAATTGAAGAAAGGAATCAGAATTCATTACTTTTACATTTTCAATTCCAAAGGCAATTTGATAAAATCCTTAATTAGTTGTTCAAATGAGTCGACTCTAAGCAAAGCACTATAAGAAGGTTTAATTCCGGGATAAAGAACAAAGGTTATATTGTCAAATATGTCAATATATGCCAAAATCACAAACAACCGGGTTATAAAAAAGCCCACTTTCTTGTTTCAGACTCCTCAAATCCGTCTGAAATAAAGACAGGAGTTTGTAACTATTTTACGATCAAATATAAACATAATGGTCAAGCTATTGTTATAACTTATTGTAACTTGTTTTCTCAAAGTAGTTACATTTTATCGTAAAATAGTCAGAAATTACCTATAATTTTTTTTTTCTGACCAAAATAGGCGGTCTAAAGAGAGACCAACTCAAAAGTACTCAAAGTTTGAAGTCGTGATTTAATATTACAAGTAATTACGGAGTATTGCCTAGTCTATTTTAATCACTAAACCGCCATCTAAAACATTATTTTTCGTTGTAAAAGAAGTCATAATACTAATTTAAATGACTTAACACAATTCGAATCAGATCACGAGTATTTAGGACTTATGAATAATTCAGGTTGTCACTATATATATTCAAAGCTACTATGTGCTAATTAGAAAACTATTATCAGTCACTATATCAATCCAGAACTGTCATATATTGAATGCAATGCAAATTTATGAAAATAAATAAAGTCAATAAAAATGAATTTTAAGCGTTTAAGTTTACCAATTATGTTAAGGTGTGGAACTGACGAAAGATCCTAAATTCCTAATGTTACAAAAATAGAAAAAACTCCTTGGTGATTTTGCTGTGTATAGAAAAATATCTTTCATATATTATTAGTAAAGTTGATCAAGTACAGTTGTACAGGTCGGTTCGAACCTACAACTACAACTTCATGGTTAGAGTAAAAATGTTCTTACCACCTGAAATAAGTCTTGTTTTTTACCTTTTCAATAAATAACGTGTTAGAATCATACATGATAATAATAATCCATTTATCAAGTCTAGTTAACTCACTAATAGGCAGTGGTGGAGGTAGGGGGGCTAGCGGGGTCGCTGGCCCCCTGCTCCTGGCTGTTGAAAATTTCAAAATTTTAGTTAAGTTTTTCGAATTTTTTTTCAAATGTAGCTTATTTACTTTACTCATTTGCCCCTCTCCTCCTAAATTTTTTCGCCCCCTCAAATCTTGACTCCGCCATTACTACTAGGTCGTTCAACAACCCAAAAATTTAAATCAGGTTGTTGTACACAATCCCTCGTACATTTAACAAATTACCTAAGTTACTCATTTTATGATAATGGTAATTGTGATTAACCATTTAACTTTAGTTATTACTCTTTATGACGTTACATGAGTCCAACTTGCTATCAATAGCGTTGAACACCAAACAACCAATAATTTACTTGCTCTTTCTAAGAATCCCGACTATTAGTATTACCAATGGAATTGCAAAAAATCACGAACAAATAAACTACTCCGTAATTGCTTAAAATAATTGATCGTTAATCTAATTACTCGGTAGCTTTTATAAGGCCGTTTTACACTAATAAAATTCATCAATAAGAACGTTCACATGACACAT
Organism: Heliosperma pusillum; assembly: GCA_022085475.1. Taxonomy (NCBI): domain Eukaryota; kingdom Viridiplantae; phylum Streptophyta; class Magnoliopsida; order Caryophyllales; family Caryophyllaceae; genus Heliosperma; species Heliosperma pusillum. Next base: position 14,498 of record JAIUZE010001933.1, on the reverse strand, counting down.
ATAACTGAAAAATAGTAATTGAAAAAAATTCATGTTATCGTAAATTTATTATCTGTATAAGACAATCTTATATAAGAATTAGGGTACGAAGAATCATACCTTGCTTGGAATTCTTCGACCATGAAATACAGAATACTTAGGGTAACTCTGATTAAACGTAGGACTAGCATGAACGTAAATAGAGTACAATCCTTGATGCCCACTAAAGAATTTATCCCATAATGGAGCCAATGGTAACGCGCCACGTACCAAAAACATGAATGCAATCTTAGGAGGCAACGTATTATTATTTTTGATTCTAGGCACTAATGATGCCTTCAATAGCAATTCTTCATCCTCCATGTTGTGCACTAGGGTTTGCCTAGGCGGCGGTGAAGGGACCGATATTTCAATTATGGCCGGTGAAGGCGATACTTTTGGAGGCAATGAAAGCGGTGATGGTGATGGTGATGGTGGTGGTGGTGATGAGATGAATGATGTCGAGTTTATGACTCTAAAATTGAAAATAGTAGTAATGTTATCAACATTAATAGGTAATGTGGTAGTAAATAATGAAGCTCCAATTATAATGCCACACCCAAAGAATATTAGGAGTTTTAAGTTGATCATAAAATTGTTTGTTGATGGTAAAAATCTTTGTACTAGTATGATATTTTTCATGATTTTTTGTTTGATTTGGTTGAAATTGAATATATGAATAATAATATAATTAATTAAGGAAGATTGAGATTTTTGTACATTGAATAAAATTAATTGATGGTGTAATAGTATTTCTCTAATCTTACATTCAAACTTGAGTATGGGAGATACTTGGAAGTATATATTGTGACATTGTTGCTTCCAAGCTGTGTTTTTCCTTATTATTAATTGGTGTGTTTGCTTTCAAGCTGTTGCTCTCTAGTATTGCCTTCTTAGAAATACGTTTTTATATTTATAGAAAGTTATGAGATTTGTATTCACTTCACTTCCCTCAATATCTTGCAATCTCTATATAGCAAAATATCAATAATCAAATTTTGGGCTAAAAGTTGAAAATTGACAGTGCAACATGAAATATATACTCCCTACGCGTGTACGGAGTTGGCAATCGGGTCACTCGGGTCGGTAACGGATCGGGTCATATCGGATTCGGTTGTGCCGGGTTAGTAACGGATTAGGGTCGGTTACAGTTCATGTCGGGTTATCTTCGGGTCGGTCATCAACATGTGGCAAATCGGGCCAGGTCATTAACGGGTCAGTACCAAGCCAGGTAATTTTATATTTAAACTACGTAGTTTTAAGTGACGATAATTATGATAAATGTCAATTTGGTCTTATTTACACCATTATTAAGCTAGTTCATTATCGAGTCATTCATCGGGAAGCGTCAATAACTGGTCACGGGCAGGGTTGGTTCAGGTTGGGTACGAGTTTGAAAAAATAAGGCTGCTATCGGTTATCCGGTCGGGTTTGGGTCGGGTCGGTTTTGGTTCACCCAATTTTCGGGTTCTTTCGATTCGAGTTTCAGAGGGCCGGGTCGGGTCGGGTTTCTCGGATCAGGTCAGCTTTTGCCAGCTCTACATCTACTTAACTGTATTCTAATCAATTTGTTTACGTTCTTAAAAGCAATTTTTTAGAGCAGATATAAAAAATTTCCACAACAAAAAAAGGTCTCATATCTTTTAACACATGTTTGGTTAGATTTTGTAATGGATTGTATATGCCATTCATGGTGTTTGATTCACATTTGCAATGAATTTAATATCCAATTTTTTTTCATTAACTAAAATTTACTATGACAAAATATAACTAACGAAAAAAATAATCACCAAAAACCAATCTAATTATTCAAACCAATATTAAGCGTCCAAAATAAAATATTCTTAAACAAAAAATCCCATGAAAAATATTTTCTGAAAAATACCGATGAATCTAAAGATCAAACATATTAAACGTTCCCATTTAGGGACAAGTGTTGATGAGTGAGGTTCATAATAAACTCTCTCTTCCATGCTTCATTAGGACACTGGTAAAAAAGAGAGATCACTAGGATTAGATGCCAATTTTTGTGCAGCTAATAATGCTTCATACCTAGTCAACCCTTGTACGCCAACTCTTGTTCATGAACCATGATGGCTTGTTCATGTTGTTGAGTGGTTGATAAAACATTTGCAATAGTAGACATGTGAACATTCATTCCATTCATGAATACGAAAAGGTTTAAAGACATGTCTTTGAAAGACGTAGTCAAATCCACAATAACCTCTGGCATCTTTCTCTTTTTTGTTTCTTATAATCCGTTGAAATTTTCACCGTCTTGACTTTCTTTGAAGCCGACCCACTTGGACTAGATTGAGTAGGCATATAAAATGGCTCATCGTCAGCGATATTGTTATCTTCATCACTTTATTTCATCCCTACTTAAGTCAACCACCTTATTTTGTTGGTTATCCAGGGTTGGACAAAAGTCTCGGAATTAGTTCCTGTAGCTCGACCAGGACCATATATAATTGCCAATTAATCAAAGTGTGGAAATGGAATGTTCAACAATCCCTGAGCACTTTTATTTTGCTGCAAAAATAATGTAGTGCGGATTACTTTATCATATGTTTCTCCTCATCTCAGGAAAAACCAAAAGTGCGGAACATCTCTGTTAGCGCATTATATTTGTCCTTGAACCATTTCAATTTTGATTCAATATGAGGAATCCCTTTTAAGCCACAGCCTGGAAACTTTTTATTCAACATATCCTCCAACTTATTCTTAAAACCATTCTTGAAACTACCATCTGGTTTCCATTGTGGATCATTATTCAGCTCTAGTAGTCCATCAATTAGATGTTCTTCTTCTTGTTTACTCCAATAGCTCTTATTTCCCCCCCTTCCATTTTAAGATGCATGCCCAATTTTCATGCTATATACAAAACAGTGTCAATTAAAAAATAACAATTAAATAAAGCATTGACATATAATAATTATATATAACTTTATATTAATTTTTTTTACAAAAACATTATTGAAACACAAAAACAAATTACTGTTTAGATATTGGAATTTGGAAAAGCAAGTGCGAAACAACTCAAGTATTTTGATTACGTCTTGCTCTCCAAGTGTTATACATATTTTGAGGTAAAGTGTTACGATAATTATGAAGGAGTTAGTATGCCCATATGTCCGTAATATTGTATAACTGATTAATTCTATGTGGCTACAATGTTCTGCTAGGAGTCGCTTGTAGTCTGAGTCCTAAATGTGTTGGGACTCGGGTAGTATTAGTCAGTCCTAAAGGGTCACACACTAGATGAGTTTTGGGCAATATTATAATTAATATTGATTAATTATTAAAGGAATAAGAATAATATTTATCATTCTTATTATACTTTCCTAATCCTAGATGGTCTAGGATTCCCTTGAACTCCCTATATAAAGAGATATAGAGGGAGATGTTTATCATGAGTTTTTCTAGAGAGCAAAATCTCAAGGGAAGTAAGAGGGAAGAAAATTGTCCATAAAGTTTGTACTAGCATACACACTCATATTGTGTGGATACCGGTAGAGGCGCAACACTTGGGGCGTTAGTGTCACAGATTATATTATTATTCAAGAAGCTGCGATTTGGGTTTTATTATAATTCTTTTTATTAGCATATTATTGGAATTCTTCCACATCCAATTAAGTTTGTTAATCACCCTTTTGTTTAATCTTAATACTTAATTACATGCATGAAATCTTAGGAATTCTGTAATTCAAATATGTTGAAAATCGTTACAGAACCCTTCAAATTAGTCCATGAGTCAGATGTCTCTATCAAAGTAACATATTCTTTTGAATCATCATCATCACTACTTTCATCATCTTCATCGTCATCTAAATCCTTACATGTTGTATAATCAGTAGGCATATATTTTTGAATGAGGTAATGTAGTAAGGAGCAAGCCTGAACTATATGACCTTGCGTGCATATCGAATAGAAAGAAGGGGACCTAAGAATGCTCCATCTCCCTTTTAATAATCTAAAACATCTTTCAATAACATTTCTAGCTTTAGAATGTTTCATGTTGAAATACTCTTCTGCACTAATTGGTTGTCGACCCCCCACTCCTTGAGATGATATATGTGACCTCTATACGGTGCTAAAAAATCCTGACAATTTGTATATCCCGCATCAACCAAGTAATAGAAACCTTCATATTTAAAACAAAAAGTTACTCAACTTGTAAATTTTTAGTACAACTTAGAAGAGATTTTTTTTCTATTGCTATTACCTTAAGGAACCTTTAACCCGTGAGGCTTACTAATAGCATTTCGAGGGACACGGCCGTCATGAGTTTATCCTTCCCAACCAAGTTATACATATATAAACTCCAAAAAAGGATTACATACACCTAATACATTCATAGCAATTGAACCCTTCCTTGTTCCATACCTTGGTCTATCCTCATTTGGCACTTGAACACTAATATGTGCCATCTAAGGCTCCTAAACAATTATAAAAAACAACAAATAAAGAATAAGTTTTTTAGTATGTACAATAATGTCGTTGGTTAAAAACGTATCTATGAAAACAATTTAAAATACCTCAAAACATTTCCATCTACTATCTTCACATTCTCCCGTGATAGGCGTCGACTTTTTAAGCAAATGGTCATTTAATTTCAGAATATCAAGAAGACAACGATGAAAGTTTCTACTCACACTTTCTTCGCTTCGAAAAAAATGATTTCCAATTGTCTATTTTTGAAATGATGTGTCAATGTATACAAAAACATGACAACAATCTCCTCCAATGACATATTCCGAGTTCCACTCAAATCCCCAATATCTCTGACCATCTCACAAAGTACATAAAAAGTTCTCTGATACACAAATTATATCACTATGTTTAGTAAGTGTATACACGTGTCTTCGTCTAAGACATCTTTTCTCATCTTAAATATAACGCGGCCGCTCAATTTTATAAATAATCACACCCGTCACACCCACCCCCAAATATAGAATTGTGACTACATTAATAACGACCATTATTGTCAATAACAACTCAACGTACTTCTTCTTTCATCCTCCTCTTTATTAAGGTCAACTGACAAGGTGACATTTCTGTGAAAAACCGTATAAATACCACAAACGGATTATTCGTTTTATATTCAAGTATGAATACTACTTAAAAGTGGTCGAAAATAATTTATCAACTGCACCAATTATTCTATTGTGGGAAATATCGGTATACTCCCCTTTAAAATTTCGGATTATAATGAAATTATAACTATATGAATTTCTAGTCATAAATGAAATTGCATAATATAAACAAAAGATTGAGAAATAACCTTCGGTCCTAGATAAAAGGCCTAAGAACAAATACCAAAGTAGGTATTCTCCTAATCGTTACACCAAGATGGTTCAAGAAATGCCTTCGTCGTGCTAGAACGAATACCCAAAAATTACTTCTAATTTTGTGTGTATATTGATGATAAATATGAAGATGAATAAGAGAGTTAAAAAATCTGAATTTCCTTTCTCTCCTTCACTCTTGTGCCGTCACAATTAGTCAATTAGGGTTAGTAGAAAAACTTGTTTTTCTCCCTAAGTGTGCCGTGAGAAATTAGGAGTGATTAGGTTTTTTTTTTCTTGCTCTTAATACTCCCTATATGCCGTGAGATTGCAAGAGCAAAGCATCAAAATCAAAAACCCTAGTTTCCTTATTTATCTCAACCTATATTAGGTAGTTAGCATATATTTTTAGATGTACATAATGTAATATGTATTCTAATTATTACTAGTAATGGACCGTCACATAAACCGAGTAATGCCGGACCAATACACCATAATAATATCGTGTAATACATATCCTCCAACTTAAATATAACAGTTTACATTTAGTTTAGACCAACATTATATACATTGATTAAATATAACATTTTATATTCAATTACCAGCTAACATTATTTAATCGTTATTAAATAATCGTATCATCATCACATTTGACTAACCTTTTAGTCAAATACATCGACTAACCTTTTAGTCATTTTAAAAAAAAAGCATCAATATGATTATTTTCTCAAATAATCACATCTCTCAAACACATCTTTTAGGTGTGACTTTTAGGGATCAGTTGATCACCGCTATCTGTATGACAATAACGTCAAACTTATCTAGCAAGCCAACCGTTATCGATAAACGTTAATCAACTGATTATAATACAAAGTATACCCTGTGAACCTTAGCTGTTATCACACTAACTGTGGAGGACACTAGCTCCAACATCTATATCCATGCGTTAAACAAGTCTTGTAATGCAAAGTTATTTTTCAATTGATTTGGTTCCTGATTGTTATGTTAATTGTTATTGAGTAATGGATAAGAGTAATATGGGAAAGTCAATGTAAATAGGGTTAATGTGGGTATTTTTCTTAAATCGTTAATTAATAAGTCGGAAAATATGTAAAACGAGTCTCGGGAAAAAAAAATACAGTGGTAATTGGGGAGTATACTGAAAGTGTGGGAGTTATTTGTAAAAATATAAATACATAGTGGTTATTTGTAAAAATATATGGTGGTTATTTGTAATTTTTCCCCTAGTAGTATTACTGAAAAGCAAAATCAATAACAGCCATCGGAAAAAAATATATTGGCAAAGAGCATTCATCATCACCTATAATTAGCTATAGAAAGGAACAAAAACCTAGCACTTTACTATGTGATTATACGTAAAGATAATGTAAAAAAAGCAAAAAAATCTTGATAAAGGTAGAAGATGGAGGAGACTTATGTTGAACTTGGAGACTCAGCAACTTTGTTTTTCCTCTTACTCTCATGTTAGCAGGTTTTGTATTTAGGGGGGATTGGATTTAGAAACTTGGGGGGAGAGTATAGTATGAGATTCCAAGGAGTTGGGGTGGATTCAGAATTCCTTGGGTTTCTAACGCCATTCCAAAAAAGGCCAACCAAACACTTGAATGAGTTAAGTCCATTGATTTACTTAAATTACTAGTACTTAAATAATTGAAAGTACTACTCATACAACAAAGTGCAATTTCCTTTCTGGTTATCCATGAGAATTTTACAGTTAAATGTGCTTGGCTGAGAATGTTTCGGGATGAGTGATCTCCTGGGAAGACAAAAGGCGTTGGAAAGAACATGCGTTGATGTGACACCTGCTATTTGATCATAATGAATAATTTACTTAAGTCGTTGATTTTATAATTTTCTATTTTATTTTTATTTGTTAAACTATTTTACACCGCTAATTATTACTTGTATTTTTTACTTTTACTTTGATGAGAATTACATTTTTTTGTAGGGTCAAAACCGCTTTGTTTTTTGACCGAATAGAGTGAAGATTTGAATTCTACGCGAAATTTGAGTGAAACTTCACCCGTTTCAATTAAGGGTCAAGTCTAGTTTTAATGGGTGAAGTTTTTAGATTAACTTTTTATGAGGAAACCTCATTTCACCTATTTTTTTTTGGTTTTCTATCTATCTAAAACACTATTAAAGATCAAATATGTAACCTCTTAAACCTTCATAACCCATCTTTTACCCATATTTTAGATCTCATCATAAGATAGGTGTAATTTCCTACGTTTCTTGTCAGAATTTGATGATTCATGCGCCCTCGTTCATCCCTCACCATTACTTTCTTTTGATGTAAGCATATCTTACTTTTGTTTTCATTTATCAAATTTTCATCTTTTAAAGATGATGTCTTTCTTATCTTTTTGTTTTAATTTTCGTTCTACTTTAGTCCATTGGACCTTATGGAGTGGATTCTTCGTTTAAAGGTGATGTTTTATAAGATTTGAGGTAACGTAAACGAGTTACTTGCCATTACTTTGTTACCTTAGAATAGTTTCACATGTGAAAGATTGATTCTTTATGTATTATTGTCTCATGAATATGATTATTGTATGTTGAATATGTTGTTGGGTGCCTTATCGTGAAACTATGTTTGATCATCTATCAATCTTGAGTGGATTATATGTTTAAAATTATCAAATCATGCTTGTTTATCATTCTTATTGTTTGCCTTGGTGATATATGATTATTTTGGACCGTTTCCCCTCCTTATTTTCTAATGTTTCATCGCATTTAGTTTTATTTGGCGTCGATTTTATCGTATTTTGGCCCTCATCTCGTGTAATCTCATACCATTTAATTCCGTCTCAATTCACAGGAAATATGTCAAGATAAGGACGAGACGGGAAGAGAACCGAGAAACCGTCACAAAACTAAACACAATGAAGAAAGGAAGAAAAGGAGAGGAAGAAGAGGATACAAGGGGCTCAGCCGGCTAGCCGGCTGAGCACCCAAAACTCATACCAAGGGAGGAAGAAAAGAAGAGAAAGAGCAGAGGGGCTCTGCCAGTCCAGGCCACCGGCAGCCGGCTGGCCAGCTAAGCACCCCCAATACACCATAACAAAACTTGAAATATGGAAGAACATCAGGTGGTCTCAGCCGGTCAAGGCCACCGGCATCCGGCTGGCCGGCTGAGACCTATTTCACACGAGAAAACTCAAGTTTGAAGTCAGAGGGGCTCAGCCGGTCCAGGCCACCGGCGGCCGGTCGACCGGCTGAGACCTTCACTCCGCATTTCCACTTCCTTTCTTATTTTGAACCCTAAATCTCACCAACCTATATATACCCCTCTCCTAATTCATTTTAGACACACAAAACTAGACACAAAAACCCTAGATTTTAGCCTTCAATATTCCTAATCACTACTCTAATCCTTTGATAATTAGCACTAATTACTCTAGTTTTCTACTTAGTTATCTTTAGATCTAGTCTTTCCTTTAGCTATTTGTGAACAATTGGGTTGTAATTGGAAGACAAGGGGATACTCTTATTTTGATTATTAATCCAAGTTCCATCATTTATTACAAGTTTTGGTATAATTCTTCATCTTTATTTCATTACTTGTCTTTTAATTACTTGTTCTTGGTTATTTAATTAGCTTTCATGTTGAATATGCTTTCTCTTGCTTGTTTCATATCAAAGTTTTCGTCTTTAATGTTTTTCTTCATTAGAATGAGTGAGTAGTGTTAGACTAGGGGAAGATGGGGGATTTAATGTGAGTTTATGGGTTGATTATGGTAATTGGGCATAAAGATTTAGTCTTTTGGTAGTCTACTTGTTTTGTGCACACAAGATGTTTGTTGAAATGCTTGAATGAGTAATTTGAGTCTTTCTCATGTTTTATTGCTAGTTTGAGCGAGAGCTTGGACTTGTATTGTTGTTGTGTGTGTGTGTTGGATGTTTAGGGAGAGGTTAGGGCGAGAACCCAATCAAACCTTAGACTAGGGCTCGTCTTGCACCGAGAGGTGGAGGCTTGTCTTTTAATCCGTCTTACACCGAGAGGTGGAGACATGTTTAGACTACCTTTAGACTAGTCCTAATCCCCCACCATAATTGACTCATACTTGCTTTAATGAACCCATCCACCCTAGTTCCTTTTAATTATTGTTTTTACATCGCATCTTTGCCTTCTTGTTAGCCTAGTTTATTATTATTCCTCTTCAACTTGCTACTAGCTAGAACTAAACTAGAACTTGATTAAACCGCCTTAGAACCATAATTACCGTCCCTTGGGATACGACCCTTGCAATACCCAACGATAACTCGTTCGCTTGCAAAGTTAAGTAAAACTCCATCAAGTTTTTGGCGCCGTTGCCGGGTTTTACTATCTTTGGGCGGGATGAGCCGCATAATTTCCAAACCCCGGACCTTGAGATTCTAGGGTCCTATCTCTTCACCCGACCCCATACTTTTAAAGCTTGCGTTGCTCACCATTTTGCCGTACATTTGGCCCGTCTTAGCAACTCACTGGCGGGTACCTCGGCGATAGTGGTGGGTGGCGTCATCACCTACCTTGCTAAATGCCTCACCCGGGCTTTGCCCGACGTTAACTTTCTCCCGGGGGATACTTACTTGACCTCCGACTACATCCAACACTCCTTGAAGTGGATCAAGAAAAGCCCCCTTGATGACAAAAACTATTGGCTAATCAAGGTAGGCGGGGTAGAGAAAAATTCGGTCCCGCTTCCCAATGCTCAAAAGATGAAAATCGTGAGGGATTCTCCTCACTTCCTCCTTGAAATCGAGGCGGAACCGGAACCGGAACAAGAGCCTGACACAACCGAGGGCGACCGAGTTTTCGGCCATGACCGACAACGTCCCACCACATCCTCCCTACATTACAACCAACCACCACCCTTCTTCCAAACCGGTACTAATTTTGGGGCCTTTCAACAAGGCCAAGGATCCACAAGCCAACAATTCCCACTTCCCGACTCGCTTATTGATTTCATGGCGAATGTGAACTTGGGCCTACAAGCGGCCGCCGAGGATCGGCAAGAGCTTCACCGGAAGCTCGATCGGGTCTACTACGACCAATCGGTGGCTCAATTTCCCGTTTACGATGATTTCATGAGACGGGGATACAACCACCCATCCGACCTTCACCCTCGTTTCTACCTTCCTCCCGATGGAGGATATGTGACCCAAGATGGCTCCTTAGCCTACGGTGACATTCGTGTCACCCAAGATTATTGGAGCGATACTATCTTTCCGCCCCCACCCACGCATGATGAGGGCACTAATGCCCATTGGTACGGGGCTCCTCCACACAACTCGGGGGAGGTTTTCATCACGGGAGATGGGACGGTGGTGGGTGAGGACCCGACTATGGGTGGTACTTTCCTTGGAGGACCCTCCATGCCCTTGAGCACGGGTGAAGAAGAGGGAGGGAACACCGAGTCCGGTGGAGAGTCCGAGTGAAGAAGGTTGGTGATGCTCCCATTTCAAAATCCAAAATGACAAGTATGATCCCTAAATCCAAATATTTTCTTGCATTTTACATTTCCGCATACATTTAGTTAGTTGTAATTTCTTTTTAATTAGGACATCTAGTTGCATTCATTTAGGTTGCATTAGAATTTAATTATGTAATATATCGTCACATATAGGATTTGCATCCACGTAGAGAAAAAAAAAACAAAAAAAAAAAAAAAAAAAAAAAAACCAAAAAACCAAAAACATGTTATTAGGAATTAGAATTGCATTCCGTCACATGTGAATAATTGTTTGTCGTTTTAATTTTTCCTTGCATCGAGTTTGTAAATATTTTGAGTAAAATGTGGTCTAGAAAGGGAACATGATACCCCAATGATGAGATTGTCTTAACCGTGTCTTCCCCCTTCTAGTGGCTTGCACCTCTTTGACCCCCTTTGTTAGACACTCGGGGAGTAGAGTTAACCCAAAGGCCATGGACCGCCTTGTGAGACCAAGTAGACCGTAGGCTAGACCTAGACTTCGACAAAGCTACTTACATGTGAGACCTAGAGCCTCCTTTAGACCGGTGCATTCATACCCGGTCTCCATAGGTTGTGTGTAGGCTCCTTGCGTGACATGTCACATCTTCACGCACAAGTGTGTCGTTTTTTCCTTAGGTCGCGAGATGTATTCCTTTTTGTGTGCATAATTTGAAACAATCCGTTGCTTATAATTTTTGAGCCTCACATTGCCATATAAGCCTACTCTCAACCCTTTAGATTAGGACCAACTTTTGCATCCCCTTTGAGCCTTAGCCTTTCATTTGGCATTACTACATATACCAACTACATCCCATAAACAACCTTCCTTGATCAAGAAAGTTGTCACTTTGTTTTTGGTGTTTTGAAAAGGGAAATTTGTGTCCTATTTAGTGAACTCGAGCTAAGTTCATTTGAGTTGAAATAATTGGTCTATATTTGGCTTTGATTTTGAATAAAGAGGTTTTATAAAAGCAAAAACAAAATACAAAAGAAAGAAAAATGCAAAACAACAAAAAAATCACTTCATATTTATCTATTTCATGTTTTGCAAGAGAAAAAGTCTAGCAACACTCCTTATCCATCATTAAGCGAGTAGAAAAAGACGTTGCAAAATAAATGGGGATTTGATGTTTTTCCAAGTGAATCGGACTTTCAAGTTTGATATTTTCATTTGTTGTAATAAATTGGGAGAAATGGAATTTTGGACAATTTCTTGATTTGTAACTCCACATCTCCATAACGGTGCTTGCACCAACCCCGTTTCGACCCACCACCTATCCCCGCTACAACCCTTGTTTCACCTTATGTGCATTACTATCTTTACATCTCATATGCGACCATAGAGGAGAGGATTACACATTAGATTGCGGGCATGTCCCACAAGTCGAGTAGTTGAGTGGTTTTGGTTACTTTTTGTCACAAAAATCACCCGTTCTTTAAATGAGTGACGAGTGAAAACCGTGAGGAAGTCGGTAGTCTAAGTTCTCTTAGTCATGGGTCGCATTTGGTTGAATCTCGAGTCGTGTCTTTTTGGCTTTATACGGTTGACTTTTCCTCCCTTTTGCCCGCCTTTGAATTTGTTTTATTGGCATTTGGGGGTCATACTCGGGTTGCTTGAGCCATGATTAGGGGGTTGACACCTCGTTGAGACTCTGAGACGGTATCTCCCGAACTAGACCTTTGGTTTTTGAAACGAAACCCAACCGCTTAGATGAAGAAAGTGGTTGTTCTTTTGATTGATGCATCTTTTATGTCGTTTATGTGCTTAATCTTGGATGCATCTAAATTTTTCCGCAAGCCCCCACTTGCCTTACAAGGAAGTACATACCTCATTGTATTTCGTTGTGAGTTGAAGGGACGGAGAAGGCCCGTTAATTGCCTTTCATCGGATTTTAGTAGTTTAGTTTAGCTTAATTAAATAAGTGTCTTGTTTTTGCTCACTTACTTACTCGGGGACGAGTAATGTTTAAGTGTGGGGAGGTTTGATATATGATTATTTTGGACCGTTTCCCCTCCTTATTTTCTTATGTTTCATCGCATTTAGTTTTGTTTGGCGTCGGTTTTATCGCATTTTGGCCCTCATCTCGTGTACTCTCATACCATTTAATTCCGTCTCAATTCACAGGAAATATGTCAAACAAGGACGAGACGGGATGAGAACCGAGAAACCGTCACAAAACTAAACTCAATGAAAAAAGGAAGAAAAGGCGAGGAAGAAGAGGATACAAGGGGCTCAGCCGGCCAAGCCACCGGCAGCCGGCCAGCTGGCTTAGCACCCAAGACTCAACCAAGGAAGGAAGAAAAGAAGAGAAGGAGCAGAGGGGCTCAGCCGGTCCAGGCCACCGGCAGCCGGCTGGCCGGCTGAGCACCCAAGACTCAACCAAGGAAGGAAGAAAAGAAGAGAAGGAGCAGAGGGGCTCAGCCGGTCCAGGCCACCGGGAGCCGGCTGGCCGGCTGAGCACCCCCCATAGTGAAAACAAGGCTTGGAAATTTGGAAACATCAGATGGTCTCAGCCGATCCAGGCCACCGGCAGCCGGCTGGCCGGCTGAGACCTATTTCACACGAGAAATTTCAGCTTTGAAGTCAGTGGGGCTCAGCCGGTCAAGGCCACCGGTGGCCGGTCGACCGGCTAAGGCCTCCACTCCGCATTCCCACTTCCTTTCTTATTTTGAACCCTAAATCTCACCAACCTATATATACCCCTCTCCTAATTCATTTTAGACACACAACCCTAAACACAATAAACCCTAGATTTTAGCCTTCAACATTCCTAATCATTACTCTAATCCTTTGGTAATTAGCACTAATTACTCTAGTTTTCTACTTAGTTATTTTTAGATCTAGTCTTTCCTTTAGTTGTTTTTGAACAATTGGGTTGTAACTTGAAGAGAAGAAGACATTCTTATTTGATTATTAATCCAAGTTCCATCCTTTATTACAAGTTTTGGTATAATCCTTCACCTTTATTTTCATTACTAGTCTTTTAATTACTTGTTCTTGTTTATTTGTTTAGTTTTTATGTTGAATATGCCTTCTCTTGTTTGTTCCATATCAAAGTTTTCGTCTTTAATGTTCTTCATCATTAGTATGAGTGAGTAGTGTTAGACTAGGGGAAGATGGGGGATTTAATGTGAGTTTATGGGTTGATTATGGTAATTGGGCATAAAGATTAAGTCTTTTGGTAGTCTACTTATTTTGTGCACACAAGGTGTTTGTTGAAATGCTTGAATGAGCAATTTGAGTTTTTTCTCATGTTTTATTGCTAGTTTGAGTGAGAGCTTGAACTTGTATTGTTGTTGTGTGTGTTTTGGATGTTTAGGGAGAGGTTAGGGCGAGAACCCAATCGAACCTTAGACTAGGGCTTGTCTCGCATCGAGAGTTGGGGGCTTGCTCTTTAATCCGTCTTACACCGAGAGGTGGAGACATGTTTAGACTATCTTTAGACTAGTCCTAATCCCCCACCATAATTGACTCATACTTGCATTAATGAACCCATCCACCCTAGTTCCTTTTAATTATTGTTTTTACATCGCATCTTTGCCTACTTGTTAGCCTAGTTTATCATTATTCATCTTCAACTTGCTACTAGCTAGAACTAAACTAGAACTTAATTAAACCGCCTTAGAACCATAATTACCGTCCCTTGGGATACGACCCTTGCAATACCCAACGATAACTCGTTCGCTTGCGAGGTTAAGTAAAACCACATCA